>CM063188.1:602500-777500 GCA_031835075.1 Saguinus oedipus | reverse complement strand
CTGCCTCCCTCCCCACAGCCGCAGCCAAGGACTCTTCTTTTGACCCTGCCAGTTCCCCCTTCCCGAGAGCGTCATGGTCTTCCACCGCATGTCCCGCTCTGACCCCGGCCCCCCCCCCGTCCCCACCTCTCTGCAGCCACCCCGCTTCTGACTCCAGTTCCCCGTCTCCGCCCTCGCCTGCTCTGCAGCCCAGCGTGCCCAGCGTGTCCGGCATGTCCACCGTGCTCAGCGTGCCCAGCGTGCCAGCTACCCGCTCCCTCGCTCCCCCCGGGAGGCGGCGGGGGCTGCAGGAGTCGGCGTGTCCACATCTCCTTCTCCCTCTCCGGTCTCTCCTGGACTGAAAAACGTCTTGGGTCCTCCTCCGATCCCAGGACTCACATCAAAGAATGTAAATATCTCGCCCAGTCTCAGGAACTCCCTTGGCAGGATCCCTGTCATGTATCCTCCCTTCTAGCTCCTTCCGTGAGAAGGACGAGTGAGCTCCCAGCCCGGGCACAAGCCGATGCTCTCCATCAGCGAGACCCTCCTAAGCCCGTGGGAGCCGCTGCCTCCCGGGAAGAGCCTTCCTGGGGGCGCCACCCAGACCCGGCCGGGCTTCCCGTAGCCGGATTACTTGCCTCACTGCAGGCCTTGACAAGGCTGCCCTTAAGACCGTAAATTTTGGGTCGGGCGCGGGGGCTCAAGCCTGTAATCCCAGCACTTTGGGAGGCCGAGGCGGGTGGGTCACGAGGTCAAGAGATCGAGACCATCCTGGTCAACATGGTGAAACCCCGTCTCTACTAAAGATACAAAAAATTAGCTGGGCATGGTGGCGCGTGCCTGTAATCCCAGCTACTCAGGAGGCTGAGGCGGGAGAATTGCCTGAACCCAGGAGGCGGAGGTTGCGGTGAGCCGAGATCGCGCCATTGCACTCCAGCCTGGGTAACAAGAGCGAAACTCCGTCTCAAAAAAGAAAAAAAGGACCGTAAATTTTGAAAAACTTAAAGAAATTTCCCGAAAGGCAGATGAAAGTCCTGCCCAGTTCCTTTCGCACCTCACAGAGGCTCCCCAAAAATGTGCTCGCGTCGACCCTGCCCCGCGAGAAGAAACTATTGTTCTTCATCCCCATTTTAACTCCCACTCCGCCCCGGCCGCAGGTCATTCGGCTTCCCCTGAAGCTAACGGCCCCTTTACCCAGCCCCTCGCATTACCTCCCCTCCTGCCTCTCAAACATGGAAGCCCCTTCCCCACACAGGGGTTCTCCAAGGGGTCTCTCCTCCCCAAGCTGATCCAGTCCCTCCGAAAGGGGAACCTGCGCTCTCCAGCACCTGTTCTCAACCCACCTGTCTGCATTAACGGCGCGGGCATCTCCTTCCTCTGCAGATCCACAGCCTGCTTCTGTCTCCTACCCACTGGGTCTACCTGACCCCCAACATTTACCTTGTCCTCCAAACCAAGACCTCCCCGTCCCTGCTACGCTACATGCCACCCAAGAGGAGCGACACAGCTCATTCCCTTATGAGCAGCCCCTGGAGTCACGACCAGTGTCGGGTTAAAGGCAGGAAGCCAAGTGGTCTGCTTGCACAGTTGGATAAGGTGTGGGGCCTGTAACTCAAGGTTGCTGGTTCAAATCCCCAGTAGGGTCAGTCTGCAATTGATGAAAACCTTTTGGCCAGGCGCAGTGGCTCAGGCCTGTAATCCTAGCACTTTGAGAGGCCGAGATGGGTGGATCACCTGAGGTCAGGAGTTCAAGACCAGCCTGGCCATCAGGGTGAAACCCCATCTTTTTTTTTTAAAAAAAAGCAGGAAGCCTAGAAACATCATATTTCTAGTCGCTCTCCTGAGACTTCTAATCATCACTAGAAGAAACAGCAGACCCTGTCAGTCACCCTCAAAACCAGCTAGACTCTTTAGCAGCAGTCACCCCGCAAAACTGCAGAGGCTTAGACCCACCTCCTCACTGCTAAAGAAGGAGGTCTGTGCCTCTTTTAAATAAGCAATGCTGTTTCTACTTCAGTGAATCTAGGTTAGTACAAGGTGCTGTCAAAAAGCTCGAATACTGAGCACAGAAACTTCAAGACAGTCACTCCAGCTGGCCCAGTGGCTCCGTAACTCATGGGCGCCCCTGCCACTGCCCTTCTAGGTCCTATAATCTAGGCTCACTGCAACTTCCGTCTCCCGGGTCCCGGTTCAAGCAATTCTCCTACCTCAGTCTCCCAAGTAGCTGGGATTACAGGCGGAAGCCACCATGCTTAGCTAATTTTCATAATTTTTAGTAGAGACCAGGTTTCACCATGTTGGCCAGTCTGGTCTTGAACTCCTGACCTCATGATCCACCCGCCTCAGCCTCCCAAAGTGCTGGGATTACAGGCGTGAGCCCATGAGCCCCCTGCTAGTGGCCAGATTTTAACATATGAATGTAGAGGGGACACAAACGTTTAGACCACAGCAGGGGTCTGTCAGCTTCATAATAGTCATGGTTCTGGCTTTCAACTCACACATATTATGGGGTCATAAAATATGTATCACCACATAAATGAATTCCGTAATCTTAAAATGATTATCATATGTAATATTATGTGTTGTTATTTGACAGAATGAAGCAAAAAGAAGACACAATGACTTAAATGTGAAAGTGAAAAAAGAAATTTAGAAAAAAGAAATTTAGAAAACGTCTATTCTAATTGTGTAGTAAAACACAACTAGAATTGTCCCCACTTTGGGGAATTTGCTTCTAGCTTTTTAAAAGCTTGTATGTCAGCTGGGTGCTGTGGCTCACACCTGTAATTCCAGAACTTTGGCAGGCCGAGGCCAGAAGATCGTTCAGCCCAGGAGTTCAAGACTAGCCTGGGCAACATATTGAGATTTCATCTCCATTTTGTTTTTAAAAAACAGTTTCTATATCAAGTAGTTCTATCAGTCGCTGAGAGTGGGGTTGAAGTCTCCAGCTGTGATTGTGGATTTGCATAGTTTTCAGCTCTGTAAGCTTTTGCTTACTGTATTTTGAGGCTCTTGTTTGGTGTATGCACGTTAGCTCTCACCAGGTCTTGTTGGGGTGACCCTTCTTTATTGTGTAATAACCCTCTTCACCTCAGTAATTTTGTTTATTCTGAAGTCTACTTTATATAGACTCCTGTTTTTTTCATTATTAACTTTTGTATGTCATTTTTGGTTTGTTTGTTTTTTAGGGGGTGGGGTCTCACCGTGTTGCCCAGGCTGGTCTCAAACTCCTGGGCTTAAGCTATCCTCCCTGGTGGGTTTCTCAAAGTGCTGGGATTATAGGTGGGGGCATCATGCCCAGCCCCATATATATATATTTTTTAATCCTTTAACTTTTAGCCTACCTGTTTCATTGTGTTTGAAATGGCTTGCTTGTGGATGTCAGGGGACTCTGAGCATGATGGAAATGTGTAGGGCAAGCATGCCCCATGAAACCTTCTTTCTGACATCTGGGCATGGCTGGGCATTAGGTAAACTGACCTGTGGTTGGGGCCTGCAGTGTGTGTTCATTTTTTGTTGGTGTTTGGGTTTTCTGTTTTCCGTTTTTAGGCCAACCTTTCCTTGATCCTTTGGTTAGGGGCAAGAAACCTTTTTTTGGGCCAGGCACGGTGGCTCACGCCTGTAATCCCAGCACTTTGGGAGGCCGAGGCGGGTGGATCACGAGGTCAGGAGATCGAGACCATCCTGGTCAACATGGTGAAACTCCGTCTCTACTAAAGATACACACACACACACACACACACACACACACACACAAAAGAAACCTTTTTTTGTCTGTGTTGTGTTGGCCATTCTGGATTAAGGCCTTCTTCACTGCCCTGTCCAGGATCTATAAGGGACAAGAAGGGGATCCAGGGACCTCACCACCCTGTAGTTTCTACAGCCATGATGCCCCTGGCATCCACCTTTCCTTTGAATCTGTCAGGTCTTCCTGTGCCTGTTTGATGTGTTGTAAGTGAGGACCTGGAAGGCCTTGGGATGGAACTTGCTACTCCATCTGGATAGACCCAAATATCCCCACCTCCATTTTTTAAAAAAACTTATTTAAGTATAAATTATTTCATTCTTTTTAACAGATGTGGAACATTCCATGCTACGGATATAAAATTATTTTATTTTTATTTTTACTTATTTATTTTTTTGAGATGGAGTTTCCCTCTTGTTACCCAGGCTGGAGTGCAATGGTGCAATCTTGGCTCACTGCAACCTCCGTCTCCTGAGCTCAAGCAATTCTCCTACTTCAGCCTCCTGAGTAGTTGGGATTACAGGTGCCAGTAACCACACCTGGCTATTTTTTTTTTCTTAGTGTTTTAAGTAGAGATGGGGTTTTACCATGTTGGCCAGGCTGGTCTCAAACTTCTGACCTCAGGTTTCCACCCACCTCAACCTCTCAAACTGCTGGAATTAGGCCTGAGCCACCAAACTTGGCCAAAAAATTTTTATTTAACCATCATGGGATGTTATTTATTTATTTATTTTTGAGACGGAGTTTCGGTCTTGTAACCCAGGCTGGAGTGCAATGGCATGATCTCGGCTCACTGCAACCTCTGCCTCCTGGGTTCAGGCAATTCTCCTGCCTCAGCCTCCTGAGTAGCTGGGATTACAGGCATGCGCCACCATGCCCAGCTAATTTTCTGTATTTTTAGTAGGGACGGGGTTTCACCATGTTGACCAGGATGGTCTTGATCTCTTGACCTCATGATCCACCCGCCTCGGCCTCCCAAGGTGCTGGGATTACAGGCGTCAGCCATTGCGCCTGGCCATCATGGGATTTTAAACTGTAGAAGAGTATTTATTGAAAATATATCCTGTGCCCCATGTTTTGATTTCTACTACTTCCTTGCCTTTAGGAACACAAATAAGTGTGCCTTCACAAATGGACTCTCCTACTCCCACTGTCCATTTTGGGGGATAAGATTTTTTCAAAGCTTCTGATTTATATGGCTGAATTGCTTTCAAAATGTTATTTGCCTTAAAAATACATTTTTACATAGACATTTAAAATGTATATACATATTAGGTGATTCATTATTTCCTTTGTGTCTTTTATTACCTCTAAACTTATATCATCCATTTTCCTTCTGAGATTGGATAAATTAATTTTCTGCCATTTTTTTTTTTTTGAGACAGAGTTTTGCCCTGTCACCCAGGCTGGAGTGCACTGGTGCCATCTCAGCTCACTGTGACCTCTGCCTCCGGGGTTCAAGCAATTCTCCTGCCTCAGCCTTCCAAGTAGCTGGGACTATGGGCACACGAAACCACTCCTGGCTAACTGTATTTTTAGTAGAAACAAAGTTTCACCATGTTGGCCAGGCTGATCTCAAACGCCTGACCTTGGGTGATCCACCTGCCTTGGCCTCCCAAAGTACTGGAATTACAGGCATGAGCCACTGTGCCCGGCTGCCAGGGTGATTTACAATGAACAGAAATGTATTTGGCTCATTGTTCTGGAGGCCCGGGAGACTGAGGGCACAGTGAGCACGGTGCCAGCATCTGGTGAGTGACTTCATGCTGTCACCGCATGACAGAAGGCAAAAGGGGCAAGAGAGGGTGAGAGCAAGACGAAGAGAAGCTGAACTGGCTTGTTTTTGTTGTTTTAAGAGACAGGGTCTCTCTGTCATCCCGGCTGGAGTGCACAATCACAGATCACTGTGGCCTTGGACCCCTGGGCTGAAATGATCCTTCCACTTCAGTCTCCCAAGTAGCTGGGATGTTAGGTGTGCACCAGGCTCGTCTTGAACTCCTGGCCTCAAGTGATCCTCCTGCTTCAGCCTCCCAAAGTGGGGGGATTACAGGCATGAGCTGCTGCTTTTATAACAAAACTATTCTTGCAATAACTGACCCATTCACTGGATAAGGACATTAATTCATTCGGAAGCTCAGTGTCCTTGTGAACGAATCACCTCTCATTAGGCCCTAGCTTCTAACACCATTGCCTTGGTGACTAGGTTTCCAGCACATGGCTTTGTGGGGGGCATGTTCAAAGCGAAGCTCCAGCACTCCCAAAGTGCTGGGATCACGTACTTACGGTTTACAGGGATAGGATACGGCCATCTTTGGGAACCATTATTGTGCCTGCCACCCTGATTTTCGCCTCCTTTGTGGTATATCATCATTGCTCAGGCTCTCCATTACCTTTTTGCTGCCATTTGCCTTTTTTCTTTTTGTTTTCTCCTCTGACATTATCTTTAATAGTTTCCATGATGGTTGTTTTAAAAAAGTTGGTCAGTGTTCTTTGAAATAATGGAATTTTTCCTGGAGTAGCACTTATTTGAAGAGTAGCTGGGAGAAGGCTACTCCCCAAGGAGTCTATGATATCGTTCAGGGGAGATCTGTGAGTTTGGATGGGAGAATTTATTTTCTCTCTTTTTTTTTTTGAGATGGAGTTTCGCTCTTGTTACCCAGGCTGGAGTGCAAGGGTGCGATCTCGGCTCACCGCAACCTCCGCCTCCTGGGTTCAGGCAATTCTCCTGCCTCAGCCTCCCGAGTAGCTGGGATTACAGGCACGCACCACCATGCCCAGCTAATTTTTTGTATTTTTAGTAGAGACGGGGTTTCACCATGTTGACCAGGATGGTCTCGATCTCTTGACCTTGTGATCCACCCGCCTCGGCCTCCCAAAGTGCTGGGATTACAGGCTTGAGCCACCGCGCCCCACCGAATTTATTTTCTCTAATGAATGTGAGTGACACAGCCCCGTAGTTCAGTAGATTCGATACATTTTTCACCAGTAGAAATTAGATACTTTTATATTGTTACACATTTGCTGAAACAGTTGCTGTCACCACTACCTTCAAATTATGCCAGTTATGAGGCCCGCTGCTTGATCTGATTAATCAGTGCATAAATGTTACAAACTTTAAAAATATTTTAAGTTCCCTTTGTCATCTCTGCGTTGTGTTTCATGCACTTGAAATCCTTGTTCTGAGAAAGGGTGTGTCAGGTCATCGCTCGTCACACTGGTGGCGAGGTTCCAGCGCTGAAGCAGTGGGACCCCCAGGCCACGGACCAGCAGGCATGGCACCAGCAGGCCGGGGACCCCCAGACTGGGCCCAGCAGGCCGGGGACCAGCAGGCCGGGGACCCCCAGACCGGGCCCAGCAGGCCGGGGACCAGCAGGCCGGGGACCCCCAGACCGGGCCCAGCAGGCCAGGGACCAGCAGGCCGGGCACCAGCAGGCTGGGCACCAGCAGGCCGGGGACCTGCAGACCGGGCCCAGCAGGCCGGGGACCAGCAGGCCGGGGACCCCCAGACCGGGCCCAGCAGGCCGGGCACCAGCAAGCCGGGGACCCCCAGACCGGGCCCAGCAGGCCGGGGACCAGCAGGCCGGGGACCCCCAGACCGGGCCCAGCAGGCCGGGCACCAGCAGGCCGGGGACCCCCAGACCGGGCCCAGCAGGCCGGGCACCAGCAGGCCGGGGACCCCCAGACCGGGCCCAGCAGGCCGGGGACCAGCAGGCCGGGGACCCCCCAGACCGGGCCCAGCAGGCTGGGCATCAACAGACAGGGCACCAGCAGGCCGGGCACCAGCGGGCAGGGCAGGCAGCTGAGTCCTGCCTTCCTCCTCCATCCCGTGCTCTCTGCGCCTCCGTGCTGGGTGTGGTCCGCTCCAGACTAACGCGAAGTCTCCTTGACCCACAACAAAACCCTCCGTGTCACAGATTTGGGGTGATTTACCTGCACTTCTCAGCTGACTGGCGTCTGTGTGGCTTAGGCGGGTCCCGGCCCGCAGTTCCTCCGGTGCTGGTAACACTTGCGATGCTTGTCCGTTTCCTCCCACTTCCTGCCTGGCTCACGGTGCCCAAGAGGTTTCGAGGTTCGCCCACGAACGTGACCTGTGGTTCCAAAGAGAGCGGGGCTCCGGGTTGACGATTCCCAATCGTTTGTGCTTCAGTCCTGGAGAAATCTTGGTTTTCTTTGCCACCCCAAGGTCTGCAGAGGGCCTCCCTCATCCTGGGCCTCCTCCTCCCAGCCCCAGGCGCAGAGCACCTGCGGTCAGTCCCCTCATAGAAGTGGAGATTCCTTTCCTGTTTCTCTTTCTTGTTGCTCTTAGCGATTTTAGAAGTGACACCGGGGCTTTCTCTCCTGCCCCCACCTTTTATTTTTTGAGATGGAGTTTTCTGCCCTTGTTACCCAGGCTGGAGTGCAATGGCGCGATCTCGGCTCACCGCAACCTCTGCCTCCTGGGTTCAGGCAATTCTCCTGCCTCAGCCTCCCGAGTAGCTGGGATTACAGGCACGCACCACCATGCCCAGCTAATTTTTTGTATCTTTAGTAGAGACGGGGTTTCACCATGTTGACCAGGATGGTCTTGATCTCTTGACCTCGGGATCCACCCGCCTTGGCCTCCCAAAGTGCTGGGATTACAGGCGTGAGCCACCGTGCCTGGCCTCCTTTCTTTCTAAAATTAGACTATCCCATGGTGTGTAATACCATGTAAACATGATACCATGTTTTGTTTTTTTGTTCATTTGCTGATGGATGCATGGGTTGCCTCTACCTCTTGGCTCTTGTGAATAGCCACATGTTATGGACAAGCGGTACTAAAATAACCTTTTTTTCCCCTGCAGATAACTGACTGTTCTCAAATGTCCCTTATTTCTGATGAAGTAACTTGAATTGTTTATTTGTTGATTATTTATTTATTTAAAGATAAAGTTGAAAGTCAGGAGTTGTGAATTCAAATTCCTACAATTTCTGGTGGGCAGTATAAATGACAGGTGTGGATGGAAAGTAGGAGGTAGTAGGGAGTGGTGGGGACTGTGGAAAACTTGAGCGCATGCTCAGTGAGGCCACATGCACAAGCTCCTGGTTCCATGTTTGTTGAAGGGACGGTGGTTGACTTAGTTCTAGAATTCTAAATTTTAAACAGAATCCTGAAATCTGTCTACTTTATGTAAAAGCCCTGCTTTTACCTCTTGTCAACAAACTTATAAATGTAAGTATACCATGAGGCCAAGATTTTGTTTTTATACTTCACAGTAAAGATCAATTAACTAAAAATGTATTCAAAAGGAGATAAAATTTTTTGAAAGTACCCACAATTATGAAAAAGAAAAAATATATAGGTGGGATTGAATTTATTCCCTCAAATGTGAAACTTTATGTTTCAGCAATGAAATGCAGTATAAGTGACTCAGTCTCTGCTTTTTAGTCAAGCCATGTAGGGCTCACAAACTCATACGATTGGCTGGGCGTGGCGGCCCGTGCCTGTAATCCTAGCACTTTGGGAGGCGAAGGCAGGTGGATCACCTGAGGCTGGGAGTTTGAGACCAGCCTGGCCAATATGGTGAAACCCCTTCTGTACTAAAAATACAAAAATTAGCCAGGCGTGGTGGCGCATGCCTGAAATCCCAGCTACCTAGGAGGCTGAGACAGAAGAATCGCTTGAACCCAGGAGGTGGAGGTTACAGTGAGCTGAGATCGCGCCACTGCACCCCAGTCTGGGCAACAGAGTGAGACTCTGTCTCAAACAAACAAAAAGCAAATTCATACTATCTATTACTTGTGTAATGAAGAATGCTTATCTATTTTCCTTCTCTTTTTGAGTCTGCAATAAAGTCTTCTCAATTTGCTTTAACTCGGAATGTGTCTTTCAGAAATATTGGAGAGGATTGGGGCCATTCCTCAAAGGTAGATGAGGCAAAGAACCGTGAAAAAAGCCTCTAACCCTCTCGGTGAGTTCTAGAGGTCGGATTATAAACAGGAAAAGGAGAAGCTAAATGGGGCTAAGAGGCCAATTCCAAGTATGTTCCATAGCATGCTTATATTAAGGACTTGCCTCTCATAAAGTAAATAGCTTTTTCATCATGGCCATTCACATTTTAATCCGTGTCTCAGAAAGTGCAGAGGACCAGGAACTCTTGGGTCATGGACACATTAGGAAAACCCGTCTCAGCTGGGGAAGCTGAGTCAGCCCAGCACTCAGGTGCCAGGTAACACTCATCCCTGGAAAGAGGGAGGAGCAGCAGGGGCAGCAGAAGGTGGCTTCTCCTCACAAAATCTCAGTCATATTACGACTGTACTTTCTAAAACCCAATTTGTCTTTGTTCATGACTTTTCCCTTCCTGCTATGTCACATTTTCACCAGTGAGAGAAAGTGAAATTGCCATTTTTAACATCAGCCAGCCACTTTCCATTTGAAATGCAGTCTCTTTCTTGGCAAACGCTCCCCTCCCATCTCTTCTGCTCCCTCTGGTAGGGGAGGATGTCTGACTTCTGGGCTGATCTCTGCCTTGGCTGAGCCCCTCATGTCTTAGTCCATTTGAACTCACAAAACACCTGAGACGGGGTAATTTATAAAGAACAGAAATTTATTTCTTAGAACTCGGGAGGCCGTGAGGTCCAAGGTCAAGGCACTGGCCTTGGTGCCCAGTGAGGACTGCTCTCGGCTTCCACGATGGTACCTAGTGGCAGAAAGGCAAGAGACTGCACCCCTGGAACCTGGAGCCCTTTCACAAGGGTGTTAATCCCATTCTTGAGGGCAAAGCCCGCATGTCAATTACCCTACAAAGACCACATCCCTTCATACTGTTTTCAGTTCTTTTTAAAATTTTGTTTATTCATTTATTTATTTTGAGGCAGGATTTGGCTCTGTCATTCAGACTGGAGTGCAGTGACAATCTCGGCTCACTGCAGCCTTGACTTCCAGGGTTCAAATGATCCTCCCACCTCAGCCTCCCAAGCAGCTGGGGACCACGGGTATGTGCCACCACACCTGGCTAAGTTTTGCATTTTTCGTAGAGACGGGGTTTCACCATGTTGCCCAGGCTGGTCTTGAACTCCTGGACCCAAGAGATTATCTTGCCTTGGCCTCCCAATCATAGGGTTACAAGCACCCAGCTCGGAATTAATTTCTAACATGAATTTTGGAGGGACCCCATTATTCAAGCCATGGCAGCGTAGATACTAACTGCCTCCTCAGCTGCATCTGGCACCACATCCTCAACACAGCGTCAGGCCCCCCAGGATTTCCAGAAACTTCTGTTTCTTCCTTGGGTCTGAGCCATGCAGTGTTTCATGAGTATGTCCTGGCCTGCTCAGCTGGCACCTGGGCACCCATTCCCTGCTGCTTTAGAAGAGAGGTTTCTTTCTCTGGGTCACGTCTGGACTGTGAGGTGTGTTGCTCTCTGCTAGATCCTAATAGGTTCTGTCCCTCACGGATGCTGGTCTGATCACCTGTGGGCTCTGCTGCACTCCTGTTCAAATGCTGCGTCACAGGGCAGAGCACGAGCCTTATGCAATGCATGCCCTGTGACTTGAGGAAGAATTGGCATCTATTGGGGAAGGAGGACATTTTGAAAAAGGAGCTTTGCCACGTGGAGGCTGGTGTGACGACAGGACATGGAAAAGAAGGAGAGAACCACTGTCAGTATCATCTCATTTCAAGGCCACCAGAATCGTACCAACCTGGTATCTGCCCTACGGAACACCTCCTTTTCTCTTTATTTAATCACAAAGTTATGTATGCTTCTTGGAAAAAATGTCAATCAATACAGAAATGAATAAGGTCTAGAAAAGGTAAGTTCCCTGTGTTCTCCAAGTTTCAGATACAGATCTTCCTCATTTGTCTACACATGTACAAACCAGAGCAAACGTGTTTTATTTGATCTTTTTTCTTCTTTTCCTTCTTTTTTTTTTTTTTTTAATTTTCGACAGAGTCTCACTCTGTCACTCAGGCTGGAGTGCAATGGCACAATCTTGGCTCAATGCAACTTTCGCCTGCCAGTTTCAAGTGATTCTCCTGCCTCAGCCTCCCGAGTAGCTTCTCCTGCCTCAGCCTCCCCAGTAGCTGGGACTGCAGGTGCCCGCCACCACGCCCGGCTGTTCCCTTTTCACTGTATTTATTTAAGGTGCACCGTATGATGTTTTGGTCACATACACATAGTGAAATGATTACTACAGTCAGGCAGATTCACATATTCATCACCTCGCAGTTTTGTGGGTTTTTTTTTTTTTGAGCATAGAAAGAACACCTAAAATCTCTCAGCAAATTTCTAATATACAATCCTCTGAATGATGGTCCCCACGCTGCACGTTGCATCTCTCGTCTTCTTCATCCCACGTCACTGCGGCTTTGTACCCTTTGACCTGCATCCCTCCCGTTTCCTCCTTCTGGTCACATGGCTGTACTCCGTTTCTATGTATTTGACCTTTTAAAGATTGCACATGGAGGACCGGTCATGCAGTACTTGTTTCTCTGTACCTGGCGTAGTGTCCTCCAGGTTCATCACGTGATATACTTTAAACATCTCTGTCTTCACATATATTTACAGACTTAGCACAACTTGGCCGATATCTGACAGAGCCGTCAGACCAGGGCTGAGGGGCAGAATCCCGCTGCTGTAGCAACCCCTCGTGTGTGCTTACTAAGCACTTACAATGCCACTGAACGGGTCAGTGCAGCTGTGGGCAAATGAAAAGACCTGGAACCAACCCAAATGCCCATCGATGACAGACTGGACTGGGAAAATGTGGCACATATACACCACGGAATATTATGCAGCAATCAAAAATGATGAGTTTGTGTCCTTTCTAAGGACATGGATGAATCTGGAGAACATCATTCTCAGCAAACTGACACAAGAACAGAAAATGAAATACGATATATTCTCACTCATAGGTGGGTGAGAAAAATGAGAACACATTGACACAGGGAGGGGGGTACTACACACTGGGGTCTACTGGGGAGAATAGGGGAGGGACAGCGGGCGGAGGGAGCTGGGGAGGGATAGCCTGGGGAGAAATGCCAAATGTGGGTGAAGGGGAGGAAGGCAGCAAAACACACTGCCATGTGTGTACCTATGCAACTATCTTGCACGTTCTGCACATGTACCCAAAACCTAAAATGCAATAAAAATTAAAAAAAAAAAAGCAGCTGCAGCTCTGCAGCCTAAGAGAATCTCCCCTCCAGGCAAGCGATGTCTTCTCATTGCTCACTGAGAAGGATAACCGCCTCCTTCCCAGGCTGGCGGTGGAGCGGTCAGCACGTCATGCTGGACAGAGAACAGGGCCATGAGAAGTGGGAGCTGGGCTGAGGGCTCTCTGCAGGATTGGGGCTCACACAGTTCTCCTGCCTCAGCTCACGGCTCTGTTTTGGACTTTCCAGGGGAATCTTAACTTTCAGTGTTTTGGGTCTTTTTTCCATCACCTAGACATTTTTTTTCTTTTCTTTTTTCCTTCTTCTTCTCTTGTTTTGTTTTGTTTTTTGAGACAGGGTCTCACTCTGTCACTGAGGCTACGGTGCCGTGGTGCAACCTCAGCTCACCGAAACCTCTACCTCCCGGGTTCAGGTGATTCTCTGCCTCAGCCTCCCGAGTAGCTGAGATTACAGGTGCCCGCCACCATGGCCAGCTAGTTTTTTTTTTTTTTTTTGAGACCGAGTTTTGCTGTTGTTACCCAGGCTGGAGTGCAATGGCACGATCTCGGCTCACCGCAACCTCCGCCTCCTGGGTTCAGGCAATTCTCCTGCCTCAACCTCCTGAGTAGCTGGGATTACAGGCACGCGCCACCATGCCCAGCTAATTTTTGTATTTTTAGTAGAGACGGGGTTTCACCATGTTGACCAGGATGGTCTCGATCTCTTGACCTTGTGATCCACCCGCCTCGGCCTCCCAAAGTGCTGGGATTACAGGCGTGAGCCACCGTGCCCGGCCTAGTTTTTGTATTTTTAGTAGAGATGGGGTTTCACTGTGTTGGCCAGGCCTTCTTGAACTCCTGACCTAGTGATCTGTCTGTCTCGGCCTCCCAAAGTGCTGGGATTACAGGGGTGAGCCACCACACCCCGCCCAGATTTGTAGTATTTTTCGCTATTAGTTCCCATGCTGTTCATTAGATCTCCAGGCTTGTTTATCCTACATAACTGACATTTTGTAACCTTTGATCATTATTTTGTTTCCTTCACCCCTGGTAACTCTCCGTTTCTATATATTCAACTTTTTTTCTTGAGACAGGTTCTTGGTCTGTCACTCAGGCATGATCTCAGCTGTATCTCAGTGGTACAATCTCAGCTCACTGCAGCCTCAACCTCCCAGACTCAAGCAATCCTCCCGCCTCAGCCTCCCAAGTCGCTGGGAAGACAGGTGCACACCACTGCACCCGGCTAATTTATTCCTTCTTCCTCCTTTCTTTTCTTTTCTCTCTTTCTTTCCCTTTCTTTCTTTCTTTCTTTCCCTTTCTTCCTTCCTTCCCTTCCTTCCTTCCTTTTCTCCTTCCTTCCTTCCCTCCTTCCTTCCTTTCTTCCTTTGTTTCTCTGTTTCTTTCTTTCTCTTCCCCCCTCCCCTCCCCTCCTTTTTCCTTCGTTCTTTCTTTTTGTAGAGATGAAGTGTGACTATGTTGCCCAGGCTGGTCCCGGTCTCTTGGGCTCAAGTGATCCACCCACCTCAGCCTTCCTAATCTCATGTCTGGGATTACAGGCATGAGCCACCACTCCTGGCCCATTTTTTTTTCTTTTAAGATTCCACACTAGGTGAGATCATACAGTGATTGTCTTTCTGTGCTTGGCTTATTACACTTTGTGTAATGTCCGCCAGGGTCATCCATGTTGTGGCAAATGTAGCACATTTTTAATGCTAAATAATATTGTATTGTGTATGTGTGCCACAAAGTCTTTACTTGTTCATCTGTCATCAGACACTTGGGTTGTTTACCTATCTGGACCATGCTGTGAATGATGCTGCTGTGAAAATGGGTGCATGGATGTCTTTGCGAGGTGGTGATTTTATTTCCTCTGGGTGTGCACTCGGAAGAAGGATTGCTGGTCATATGATAGTTCTCTTTTTAATTTCTTTAGGAAACTTCACATATTGTTTCTACAACGGCTGCAGCAATTTGCATTCCCAGCAGCAGTGAGCAGGGTTCCCTGTGCCAGAGTCTGCCTCTTGTCATTTTGATAGCAGCCATCCTAACAGGGTGAAGGTGGTATCTCACTGTGGTTTGATTTGCGTATCCCTGTTGATTAGTGATGCTGAGCACTTCTTCGTGTACATGTTGGTCATTTTTGTTTCTTCTTTGGAGAAATGCCTATTCAGATATTTTCTTCATTTTTAAAATCCGATTATTTATCTTTTGCTATTGAGTTGTGTGAATTCCTTACTCATTTTGGGTATTAACTACTTATTTGATAGACGGCTTTAAACTACCTTTTCCCTAATTTGTTGCCTGCCTTTTCACTGTTCTTTCTTTTGCTATACAGAAACTTTTTAGTTTGCTATATTTTCACTTATTTATCTTTACTTTAGTTCCTTGTTTTTGGTGAGACATTAAAAATATCCTGGCCAAGGCTAATATCAAGAAGCTTTTCTCCTCTGTTTTCTATTTTTATTTGTTCAGAGATTCATTTTTAAAATCAGATTATTTATCTTTTGCTATTGAGTTGTGTGAATTCCTTACTCATTCTGTCAGCCAGGCTAGAATGCAGTCGTGTCATCACAGCTCACTGTAACCTCCAATTCCTGGGCACAAGTGATCTTCCTGTTTTGGCCTCCTGAGAAGCTGGGCTGCAGGTGCAGACCACCATACCTGGCTGATTTTTATTTTTTATTTTGCAGAGACAAAGACTCACTATGTTGCCCAGGCTGATCTTGAACTTCTGGCCTCAAGTGATCCTCCTGCCTCAGCTTCCCAGAGTGCTGGGATTACAGACATGAGCCACCAGGCCTAGCTCCCTCTCCGCTTTTTTCTAGGTTCTTATGTTGAGATCTTTAATCCATTTTGAGCTGATTTTTGTATGTGTCAAGTTCTTTTGAGTGTGGAAATCCAGTTTTCCCAAAACCTTTATTTATTTTTTTAAGAGCATTTTAGGTTTTGGGGTACATGTGCAGAATATGCAAGATAGTTGCATAGGTACACATGTGGCAGTGTGATTTGCTGCCTTCCTCCCCTTAACCCGCATCTGGCATTTCTCCCCATGTTGTCCCTCCCCAACTCCCCCCCCACCACTGTCCCTCCCCTATTCCCCCAATAGACCCCAGTGTGTAGTACCCCCCTCCCTGTGTCCATGTGTTCTCATTGTTCATCACCTGCCTATGAGTGAAAACATGCAGTATTTCATTTTCTGTTCTTGTGTCAGTTTGCTGAGAATGATGTTCTCCAGATTCATCCATGTCCCTACAAAGGACACGAACTCATTGTTTTTTATTGCTGCATAATATTCCATGGTGTATATGTGCCACATTTTCCCAGTCCAGTCTATCATCGATGGGCATTTGGGTTGGTTCCAGGTCTTTGCTATTGTAAACAGTGCTGCAATGAACATTCGTGTGCATGTGTCCTTATAGTAGAACGATTTATAGTCCTTTGGATATATACCCAGTAATGGGATTGCTGGGTCAAATGGAATTTCTATTTCTAGGTCCTCGAGGAATCGCCACACTGTCTTCCACAATGGTTGAACTAATTTACACTCCCACCAACAGTGTAAGGGTGTTCCTCTTTCTCCACATCCTCTCCAGCATCTGTTGTATCCAGATTTTTTAATGATCGCCATTCTAACCGGCGTGAGATGGTATCTCAATGTGGTTTTGATTTGCATCTCTCTAATGACCAGTGATGATGAGCACTTTTTCATATGTTTGTTGGCCTCACGTATGTCTTCTTTTGTAAAGTGTCTGTTCGTATCCTTTGCCCATTTTTGAATGGGCTTGTTTGTTTTTTTCTTGTAAATCTGTTTGAGTTCTTTGTAAATTCTGAATATCAGCCCTTTGTCAGATGGGTAAACCACAAAAATTTTTTCCCATTCTGTTGGTGGCCAATTCACTCTAGTGACTGTTTCTTTTGCTGTGCAGAAGCTGTGGAGTTTGATTAGGTCCCATTTGTCTATTTTGGCTTTTGTTGCCAATGCTTTTGGTGTTTTGGTCATGAAGTCCTTGCCTACTCCTATGTCCTGAATGGTTTTGCCTAGATTTTCTTCTAGGGTTTTTATGGTGCCAGGTCTTATGTTTAAGTCCTTAATCCATCTGGAGTTAATTTTAGTGTAAGGTGTCAGGAAGGGGTCCAGTTTCTGCTTTCTGCACATGGCTAGCCAGTTTTCCCAACACCATTTATTAAACAGGGAATCCTTTCCCCATTGCTTGTTTTTGTCAGGTTATCCAAGATTGTATGGTTGTAGATATGTTGTGTTGCCTCCGATGCCTCTGTTCTGTTCCATTGGTCTATATCTCTGTTTTGGTACCAGTACCATGCTGTTTTGATTACTGTAGCCTTGTAGTATAGTTTGAAGTCCAGTAGTGTGATGCCTCCTGCTGTGTTCTTTTTGCTTAGAATTGACTTGGCTATGCGGGCTCTCTTTTGGTTCCATATGAAGTTTAAGGTGGTTTTTTCCAGTTCTGTGAAGAAGGTCATTGGTAGCTTGATGGGGATAGCGTTGAATCTGTAAATTACTTTGGGCAGTATGGCCATTTTCACAATATTGGTTCTTCCTAACCATGAACATGGAATGTTTCTCCATCTGTTTGTGTCCTCTCTTATTTCGTTGAGCAGTGGTTTGTAGTTCTCCTTGAAGAGGTCCCTTACGTTCCTTGTAAGTTGTATTCCTAGGTACTTTATTCTCTTTGTAGCAATTGTGAATGGCAGTTCTTTCTTGATTTGGCTCTCTTTAAGTCTGTTATTGGTGTATAGGAATGCTTGTGATTTGTGCACATTGATTTTGTATCCTGAGACTTTGCTGAAGTTGCTTATCAGTTGCAGGAGTTGTTGGGCTGAGGTGTTGGGGTCTTCTAGATATACTATCATGTCATCTGCAAATAGAGACAATTTGGCTTCCACCTTTCCTATTTGAATACCCTTTATTTCTTTTTCTTGCCTGATTGCTCTGGCTAGAACTTCCAGTACTATGTTGAATAGGAGTGGTGAGAGAGGGCATCCTTGTCTTGTGCCGGATTTCAAAGGGAATGCTTCCAGTTTTTGCCCATTAAGTATAATATTGGCTCTTGGTTTGTCATAAATAGCTTTTATTATTTTGAGATACGTTCCATCAACAACGAGTTTATTGAGGGTTTTTAGCATAAAGCACTGTTGAATTTTGTCAAATGCCTTCTCTGTGTCAATTGAGATAATTATGTGGTTTTTGTTTTTGCTTCTGTTTATGTGGTGAATTACGTTTATAGACTTGCGTATGTTGAACCAACCTTGCATCCCCGGGATGAATCCTACTTTATCATGATCGATAAGTTTTTTAATGTGCTGTTGCAATCTGTTTGCCAGTATTTTATTGAAGATTCTTGTGTCTATGTTCATCATGGATATTGGCCTGAAGTTTTCTTTTCTTGTTGAGTCTCTGCTGGGTTTTGGTATCAGGATGATGTTGGTCTCATAAAATGATTTGGGAAGGGTTCCCTCTTTTTGAATTATTTGGAATAGTTTCAGAAGGAATGGTACCAGCTCATTTTTGTGTGTCTGGTAGAATTCGGCTGTGAACCCATCTGGACCTGGGCTTTTTTTGTGTGGTAGGCTCTTAATTGCTGCCTCAACTTCAGATCTTGTTATTGGTCTATTCATAGTTTCCACTCCCTCCTGGTTTAGGCTTGGGAGGACACAAGTGTCCAGGAATTTATCCATTTCTTCCTGGTTTACTAGTTTATGTGCATAGAGTTGTTTGTAGGTATTATCTGATGATGGTTTGAATTTCTGTGGAATCTGTTGTGATTTCCCCTTTATCGTTTTTTATTGCACCTATTTGGTTATTCTCTCTTTTCTGTTTTATTAATCTGGCTAGTGGTCTGTCTATTTTGTTGATCTTTTCGAAAAACCAGCTCTTGGATTTATTGATTTTTTGAAGGGTTTTTCGTGTCTCTCCTTCAGTTCTGCTCTGATCTTAGTTATTTCTTGTCTTCTGCTAGGTTTTGAGTTTTTTTGATCTTGCTCCTCTAGCTCTTTCAATTTTGACGATAGGGTGTCAATTTTGGATCTCTCCACTCTTCTCATGTGGGCACTTATTGCTATATATTTTCCTCTACAGACTGCTTTAAATGTGTCCCAGAGATTCTGGTATGTTGTGTCTTCGTTCTCGTTGGTTTCGAAGAACTTCTTTATTTCTGCCTTCATTTCATTGTTTATCCAGTCAACATTCAAGAGCCAGTTGTTCAGTTTCCATGAAGCTGTGCGGTTCTGAGTTAGTTTCTGAATTCTGAGTTCTAACTTGATTGCACTATGGTCTGAGAGACTGTTTGTTATGATTTCAGTTGTTTTGCATTTGCTGAGGAGTGCTTTATTTCCAATTATGTGGTCAATTTTGGAGTAGGTGTGATGTGGTGCTGAGAAGAGTGTTTATTCTGTGGATTTGGGGTGGAGAGTTCTGTAAATGTCTATAAGGTTTGCTTGTTTGAGTTCAAGTCCTAGATATCCTTGTTAATTTTCTGTCTGGTCGATCTGTCTAATATTGACAGTGGAGTGTTAAAGTCTCCCACTATTATTGTGTGGGAGTCTAAGTCTCTTTGTAAGTCATTAAGAACTTGCCTTATAAATCTGGGTGCTCCTATATTGGGTGCATATATATTTAGGATCGTTAGCTCTTCTTGTTGTATCGATCCTTTGACCATTATGTAATGTCCTTCTTTGTCTCTTTTGATCTTTGTTCCTTTAAAGTCTATTTTGTCAGAGACGAGAATTGCAACTCCTGCTTTTTTTTTGCTCTCCATTTGCTTGGTAAATCTTCCTCCATCCCTTTATTTTGAGCCTTTATCCTTGCATGTGAGATGGGTTTCCTGGATACAGCACACCAATGGGTTTTGGCTTTTTATCCAATTTGCCAGTCTGTGTCTTTTGATTGGTGCATTTAGCCCATTTACATTTAGGGTTAATACTGTTATGTGTGAATTTGATACTGCCATTTTGATGCTATTTGGCTGTTTTGCCCATTGGTTCATGTAGATTCTTCATTTTGTTGATGCTCTTTATCATTTGGTATGTTTTTGGAATGGCTGGTACTGGTTGTTTCTTTCTATGTGTAGTGCCTCTTTCAGGAGCTCTTGTAAAGCAGGCCTGGTGGTGACAAAATCTCTGAGTACTTGCTTGTTCATGAAAGATTTTATTTTTCCTTCACTTATGAAGCTCAGTTTGGCTGGATATGAAATTCTGGGTTGAAAGCTCTTTTCTTTAAGGTTGTTGAATATTGGCCCCCACTCTCTTCTGGCTTGTAGAGTCTCTGCCGAGAGATCTGCTGTGAGTCTGATGGGCTTCCCTTTGTGAGTGACCTGACCTTTCTCTCTGGCTGCCCTTAGTATTTTCTCCTTCATTTCAACCCTGGTGAATCTGATGATTATGATTATGTGTCTTGGGGTTGCTCTTCTTGTGGAATATCTTTGTGATGTTCTCTGTATTTCCTGGAGTTGAGTATTGACCTGTCTTGCTAGGTTGGGGAAATTTTCCTGGATAATATCCTGAAGAGTGTTTTCCAGCTTGGATTCATTCTCTTCATCACATTCTGGTACACCTATCAAACGTAGGTTGGGTCTCTTCACATAGTCCCACATTTCTTGGAGATTTTGTTCATTCCTTTTTGCACTTTTTTCTCTCATCTTGCCTTCTTGTTTTATTTCATTGAATTGATCTTCCACCTCTGATATCCTTTCTTCTGCTTGGTCAATTCTGCTGTTGAAACTTGTGCATGCTTCATGAAGTTCTCGTGTTTTGTTTTTCAGCTCCTTCAATTCATTCTTATTCCTCTCTAAGTTGTCCATTCTTGTTATCATTTCATCAAATCTTTTTTCAAGGTTCTTAGTTTCTTTGCACTGAGTTAGAACATGTTATTTTAGCTCACAGAAGTTTCTCATTACCCACCTTCTGAAGTCTGATTCCATCATTTCGTCACACTCATTCTCCGTCCAGCTTTGTTCCCTTGCTGGTGAGGAGTTTTGGTCCCTTGTAGGAGGTGAGGTGTTCTGGTTTCGGATGTTTTCCTCCTTTTTGCACTGGTTTCTTCCCATCTTTGTGGATTTATCCACCTGTCGTCTGTGTAGTTGCTGATTTTCAGATGTCTCTGAGTGGATGTCCAGATTGTTGATGATGAAGTTATTTCTGTTTCTTAGTTTTCCTTCTAATGGCTTAGCCCCTCTGCTGTATGAGTGCTGAGGTCCACTCCAGGCCCTGCTTGTCTGGGGTGCACCTGTAGCAGCTGCAGAACAGTGAGGGATGCTACCAGTTTCTTCTGCTGCTATCTTTGTCCCAGAATGATGCCTGGCAAATGTCAGTCTGATCAGTCCTTTGTAAGGTGACTCTTTGGATATACAGGGGCCAGGGAGCTGCTTGAGGAGACAGTCTGTTCTTTATAGGAGAGATCGCGCTATTGCACTCCAGCCTGGGTAACAAGAGTGAAACTCTGTCTCAAAAAAAAAAAAAAAAAAGAATTAGTTGACTGCATATGCTTGAGTTTATTTCTCTTCTATTGTTCCATGTGTCTGTTTTTATAAAGGCATGGATTTTTACTGCATATAAATTATACCCCAATTAACTTGATGAAAGAAACAAAAACAGAAAAATCTCCAGTTCAGCCAATGAATGTGTTCTTCACAGGCGTCTGTGTTTTGGAGCACGTCTGGTCTGCTGTCTCTCTAGCTTCAGCATCTGGAGGTTTCACTGCTCCTGCCCCGGCCCCAAATGACACAGAGACTCAAGTCTGCTGTCATGCCCCTAAGCAGGAGCACAGATGCCTCTCTCACCTTGCAGAGCATTCTCCACGAGGTTCTGTAGGAAGGTGGTGGTACCAGGAACCTGCTCATTCCAGCTTCTCTGTGCCAGGCTCTGCTTTAAAGGCCTCGCATTCAGCCATTTACTCCGTGTTTTCTGACAGCCTTATGTGATAGGTACCGTTATGTGGGTTGATGTAGTGCTTTGTCAAATGCAGTGTAAGGAAGGGCTCAAGGAGGAGCAACTCCAAACCAGCCAGTTGTGCCTCCATCCTGAGTCTAGGAGGCATGGGAGATCTCAAAAAGTAGCAGGCAATGATTGTCACCATTTTACAGAGATGAGGCACAGAGAGACCCCGTCATTTCTGACAGCCCTCCACTGAACTGGGTGCTCTTTCTCATCACTCACCCAGAGGCTGGCAAGTGCCTCTCCCCGACCAAGCTCTGTTGGACACGTGCCTTTGCCAGGCTGGGGTCCTGCGGCTCTCCTTGGACTGCAGGGTGGATCTGTGTGTGTCTCTCTTCAAGTTACTCAAGGTGAGGCTTTGTGTGTTTGCCTGGCACATACCAGCCTCTCCATAAATGTCAGTGGAACAGGTGAGTGAATGAGTCAGGGAGTCAAATGTGTGCTTTAAAAATAGAATGTAATGGAGGGAAGCTGTACTGCCTTCCATCCACCTTGCTGTGAGAGGAAAGGGCATGGGCTCTGGGAACTGAAGGCTGGGTCACACTCAGGATTCTTTTTTGTTTTCTGAGATAGAGTCTTGCTCTGTCACCGAGGCTGGAGTGCAGTTGTGCAACCTCAGCTCACTGCAACCTCCACCTCCCATATTGAAGCAATTCTCCTGCTTCAGCCTCTTGAATAGCTGGGATTACAGGCGCATGCCAACATGCCCAGCTAATTTTTGTATTTTTAGTGGAGACGGGGTCTCATCATGTTGGCCAGGATGTTCTGGAACTCCTGACCTCGTGATCTGCCCGCCTTGGCCTCCCAAAGTGCTGGGATCACAGGCAGGGCCGCTGCGCCTCGCGTACTCTGGGTTCTCTCTTCACTAGCACAGCATGTCCTCAGTTTCTTTCACTTCCCTCCCTGTCTGTGGGCAGTTGTGGTGGATGTCAGAGGCAATATCCAGTTAGCACTGCCAATTTTACCACCAACCCCACCTGATACTGGCGTCCGGCCTTGCTCCTACAGGGTGCCTCAGAAGAGATCAAGGCAAACCCAACTATGGAGCTCAGACATGGTTTTGACAATGCTGTTGATTCTACTTGGAAAATCCAGCTATGTGAGTAACCATTAGTCTCTGTGCCTCTGCAATGATGCAAGGGGAGACCACATCCTTCCTGCCCCTCCTGGGGATGTGACTGCTATAAATTCATTGCATTTCCTCTCTAGCTGTTTCTGAGGCTGACGTCTGGGTAAGTGCAGCTCTGTGGGGCAGGCTGGGCAATGGGACTGGGAGAGCAGTGGGAGGTTGTGTTGAAAGGGCAGGGCCTGTCTCGGTTAGTGGGATAGTAATTTCTTCTGCTAGCCTCCAAGTTTGTGCTTCAACATTATTTCTGGAATGTTCTTTAAGTTTATCATTACTCGGGCTCTATGGGTGTAAGTGCATTGTGTGTTTGTGGCGGGGGAAAGCGGGAGGACAGAGGCAGCAACCGCAGGTTACACCATGACTTCAGCATATTTGCCCAGACCGCTCCCCGGGGAGAAGATGGATGGGCTACACAGGAGGAAATGAACCTCCTTAAAACCCAAAGGGCAGCAGAGGTAAAGTTCAGAGCAGATGATTGTGCTGGTGTTAGGGTTGAAAGAGCACAGAAGAAAGGCTGAATCCTGATGTGGATGGAAGGCCTGATGGGGCCATCACTGGGAAGGTATGCAGAGCCGGTCTGGCTGTCGAAAGCAGTCAGCTCAGGATGCACAGGGCTGGGCCTGCAGGGCTCAGGAGGTGAGGAGCAGATGGTGAGAATGGAGATGGGACGGGAGTTGAGAATGGAGATGGGACGGGAGGTGAGGAGCAGATGGTGAGAATGGAGATGGGACGGGAGGTGAGAATGGAGACGGGACGGGAGGTGAGGAGCAGACGGTGAGAATGGAGATGGGACGGGAGGTGAGAATGGAGATGGGATGGGAGGTGAGAATGGAGACGGGACGGGAGGTGAGAATGGAGATGGGACGGGAGGTGAGGAGCAGACGGTGAGAATGGAGAGGGGACGGGAGAGATGAGTGCTTGTGAGGTGTCTTGACGTTGAGCTGCAATCACATAAATTCCAATTCGGAGAGCTACCCCGTTTTCTAGGTTCCCTCCCTCCCTTGAGTGTTATTTATGGCTTTAGGTTGATGTCTAATCAAGGGATCAAGGAGGGAACGATTCCAAAGAAAGCCACCTTGTTTGTCATCCAGAGTGTAGGAAATACCGACAGTCTACGGATACAGCAGGGACTGCTAGGTTTTGTGGAACTCTAGTCTAGTTGGGAAAACTATGTTGGTGAACGCGAGAGAAATACTTGTGATAAATGCTGGGGAAGTGTGTGTTTTAGTTACCCGTTTTGTTGTCTTTGTTTTTGTTTGATGAGTGGAAGACATGGTCTCATACCTCTGGTCAAAATCCTGGCTCCAAAGCCCCGGGCAGGTTTCTTAGTCTCCCGAAGACTCAGTGTATGTGTCTGTAAAATGGGGCTAGGAATATTTGTGCACCTCATAGAGCATTGTGCAGGTTAGATGGGAAAAGGCATCAGTCAGCGCCCGGCCTGTGGAAAGCTCTAGATTAATGTAAATTATAATGATTACAATTCTCAATTTTGCAAGGAGACATTAAAGGGACGTGCGTTTCATTTTGCTCCATCACACACTCCCAGATTCATCTCACTTCAATCCGTTGATTGACAGAGGTGCGGTCAAAGCCTGTCCCACCCTCTGCGGGCTTTTACATTCTCTCCTCCCTCCCAAGCCATGTCCTGCTATCAACACATTTCCTCCTCTCCTGGCCTTCTCTTCTCTCTCATCCATCTTCCCTCAATGGAAACGGAAGCAAAGAGCCAGAGCCTTCAGTGTGGAGGAACTGAAAACATTCTCTTCTGCTTTTTCATTTGATAGATGAGGAAACTGAAGCCCAGGAATAGTGAAGTTTGTCCAGTGTCAGAGCCCCGAAATCAATGGGACCAAAGTTTTCTTGGGGATGTGTCAAGGTGGCGTCATGCAGTGGCTTCACTCTAAACTCTAATACCGTCCTGTTTATGGATTTGTTTACACATCTTTCCCTCCTTAGGGATACCTTTCCTCCATGGCTCAGGACAGACTCCTGGATCGAGCCAACAGGAGAACTTTCTGGTAAGCATCTGGCTAACTTTTCTTTTCTTTTTTTTTTTTAATTGCATTTTAGGTTTTGGGGTACATGTGAAGAACATGCAAGATAGTTGCATAGGTACACACGTGGCAGTGTCATTTCCTGCCTTCCTCCCCCTTTTCTTTTTTTTTTGATGGAGCCTGTCACCCAGGCTGGAGTGCAGTGGCACAATCTCGCCTCACTGCAACTTCCACCTCCCAGGTTGAAGCGATTCTCCAGCCTCAGCCTCCCGAGTAGCTGGGACTACAGGCTCACACCACCACACCCAGCTAATTTTTGTGTTTTTAGTAGAGACGGGGCTTTGCCATGTTGGCCAGGCTGGTCTTGAACTCTTGACCTCAGGTGATCCACCTGCCTTGACCTCCCAAAATGCTGGGATTTCAGGCATGAGCCACCACTCCTGGCCCTGGCTAACTTTTCAAAATTAAAGATGATGACTTGTTACAGTCCTGTGACATTTTTTCCCTTTCAGTTTGCTAAGTTTTGGATAATTTAATTCTCTCAAAGTGGAGACTTTAAAAGAGACTCATCCGTATGCTGTGTTCACGGCGTGGTGTTCACTACCTAAGCCTACGGACCCTGAAAACGGCTGCAGATGAACATGGCAAGCACCCGCTGCAAGCTGGCCAGGTACTTGGAGGACCTGGAGGATGTAGACTTCAAGAAATTTAAGATGCATCTAGAAGACTGTCCTCCTCAAAAGGGCTGCATCCCACTCCCGAGGGGTCAGACCGAGAAGGCAGACCACGTGGATCTAGCCACGCTGATGATTGACTTCAACGGGGAGGAGAAGGCGTGGGCCATGGCCGTGTGGATCTTCGCTGCGATCAACAGGAGAGACCTTTATGAGAGGGCAAAAAGAGATGAGCCCAAATGGGGTGAGTCAAAGGAAGACTTTAAAAAAAACTGTGGCGAAGTGCACATAATGTAGAATCTTCCATCTTCATAATTTTCAAACGTACAGTTCAGTAGCATTAGGCACACTCACCTCCTGCAGCCAGTCTCCAGAACGTTTTCCACCTTGCAGAACTGAAACTCCTCACCCGTTAGCTCTCCAGCGCCTCATCCTCCCCGCCCTGGTAACGCCTTTCTGTTTTCTATCTCTGTGAGTCTTATTACTCTGCGTACCTCCTGTAAGTGGAATCATGCGGTATTTTTCCTTTACGACTAATTTATTTCACTCAGTATAATGTTCTCAGGGTTCATCTATGTTGTAGCACGTGTCAAAACTCCCTTTCTTTAAAAAGGACTGAATGGCCGGGCATGGTGGCTCATGCCTGTAATCCCAGCACTTTGGGAGGCTGAGGCAGTGGATCACGAGGTCAGGAGTTCAAGACCAGCCTGGCCAAGATGGCGAAACCCCACCTCTACTAACACTACAAAAAATTAGCTGAGCATGCTGGCGCACACCTGTAATCCCAGCTACTTGGGGGGCTGAGGCAGGAGAATTGCTTGATGGCAGAGGTTGTGGGGAGCCAAGACTGTGCCACTGCACTCCAACCTGGGCAACAGAGTGAGACTCCAACTCAAAAAAAAAAAAAAGAAAAGAATAAGCTTTTGGTTTCGGCTTAGATTGTTTCGGTTTTGTTTTGTGACATGGTTACCAACAACTTTCTTTACTTTCGGAATCAGTAGACAGCTGTCAGGGGTCTTCTATGGGCTCGGCGTGGTGGCTCATGCTGTAATCCCAGCACTGTGGGAGGCCAAGGTGGGAGGATTGCTTGAGCCCATAGTGAGAACCTGTCTCTATAAAAAATGCAAAAATTAGTTGCATGTGGTGGCATGCGTCAGCAGTCCCAGCTATTCTGGAGGCTGAGGTGGGAGGATCCCTTGAGCCCAGGAGGTCAAGGCTGCAGTGAGCCGTGATTGTGTCACTGCATTCCAGCCTGGGTCTCAAAAAAAATCATTTATGTCGCTCATAGTTTGCTGCCCACCTAAAGTCATCTGTCATATATCTCCCCTAGTGACCAACTCTTGTTCTGCCAACCCCGAATTTCTCCTATAGAATGTCTTTTTAGGATGTGTTATCTAGTGACGGTTTGGATTTGTGATTCTCAACATGGATGCATGTTGGAATCCCCTGGGAGGTGTTAGCATGTAACGGTTGCTGGGCCTCACCTCAGAGGGACTGAAAAAGAACATCTGGGCGTGGAGTCCTGGAGTCTGTGTTTTTAGAGCTTCCTGGGTGATTTGAAAGTCAGCCAGGATTCCCAACCACCAGATCAGGCATGAGACACTCTGGTAATTCTCAGTCTTGAAGACCTAGACATCTAGACTTGACAACAGAAGACGTGGGTGACATGGATTGCAGGCAGCTGGGAGCAGGGAAGGGTGACCCTTCTTAGCCCATGGCCACCTTGGGGATACTGGAGAGCTTGGAGAGGCCCCCACAGTCAGGCTGCCGGGGACAGCCAAAAGCAAATAGGGGTAAGAGAAAGTTAACCTGCTTCGCACATTTGCTGATTAATTTCTGGGCCTGAGGAAGAGGTTCCGAGACAGGGGACCCTGGGGACACAGGCCTGGCAGGTGGACAACAGAATGAGGGGTGCGGAAATGCCCCCAACTAGACTTTTGCTGCACACCCGTGTCCGCAACTCTGAGCTACGTTTGCGTTTGGGGTGTCTTCTCCCACGCCGAGCGTTGGGCCAGGCTTCCACTGCATCCTCTGGGATAACAGTCCTGGTTTTTGACACCTTTTTTTCCTTTTACATTCAGATAATGCATGTGCTTCTAATCACACTGTGATATGCCAGGAAGACAGCATTGAAGAGGAGTGGATGGGCTTGCTGGGGTACCTCTCCAGAATCTCCGTTTGTAAAAAGAAGAAAGGTAAGCAATTGAGCTGGTGCCGCGAATTGAGTTTTAAGACCTGGTTCAGGAGGCTCTGCGGAGCTGAGTGGCTGGGTGACTTGGCCATACATACTATAGGTTCCTCCGCTGAAGAGACAGATTCACGTCATCCCAGAGCCAGCGGGATGAAAAAGCATGGGGTGCAGATGACTTGGAGTAAGACTGATAAAAAGATCTTTGGGCTGGCGGCTGCACAGACAGCACTGGCCTTCTGTTCCACTGTGTGTATGAAAAGCTTGACAGCAGAGATTCTTGACACCTTTCCTACCCAAGCAGTGGGAGAAGCTGCAGCCGCCATTTCTCCGTTCCAGTTACCACTCACTTCAGATTACCGGCCCCTGTTTAGGGCGGATCTCTGGTGGACGCATGTGGGCTTTTCCCCTAACTTCCTGTCTTTGCCGTAGATTATGGTAAGAAGTACAGAAGACACGTGAGAAGCAGATTCCAGTGCATCGAAGACAGGAACGCCCGTCTGGGCGAGAGTGTGAGCCTCAACAAACGCTACACACCACTGCGCCTCATCAAGGAGCACCGCAGCCAGCAGGAGAGGGAGCAGGAGCTTCTGACCATCGGCAGGACCAAGGCAGGGGACAGCCCCGTGAGTCCCATTAAGATGGAGTTGCTGTTTGAGCCGGATGCTGAGCACTCGGAGCCTGTGCACACGGTGGTATTCCAGGGAGCCGCGGGGATTGGGAAAACGATACTAGCCAGGAAGATTATGTTGGACTGGGCGTCGGGGACACTCTACCAAGACAGGTTTGACTATTTGTTCTATATCCACTGTCGGGAGTTGAGCCTCGTGACGCAGAGGAGCCTGGGGGACCTGATCATGAGCTGCTGTCCCGACCCAAACCCCCCCATCCACAGGATCCTGAGGAAGCCCTCCAGAATCCTCTTCCTCATGGACGGCTTTGATGAGCTGCAGGGTGCCTTTGACGAGCACATCGGGCCACTCTGCACCGACTGGCGGAAGGCCGAGCGGGGAGACATTCTCCTGAGCAGCCTCATCAGAAAGAAGCTGCTCCCCGAGGCCTTTCTGCTCATCACCACAAGACCGGTGGCCCTGGAGAAGCTGCAGCACTTGCTGGACCGCCCTCGGCATGTGGAGATCCTGGGTTTCTCGGAGTCCAAAAGGAAGGAGTATTTCTTCAAGTACTTCTCAGATGAGGCCCAGGCGAGGGCAGCCTTCAGTCTGATTCAGGAGAACGAGGTCCTCTTCACCATGTGTTTCATTCCCCTCGTCTGCTGGATCGTGTGCACCGGCCTGAAGCAGCAGATGGAGAGTGGCAAGAGCCTGGCCCAGACATCCAAGACCACCACTGCAGTGTACATCTTCTTCCTCTCCAGTCTGCTGCAGCCCCGAGGAGGCAGCCAGGAGCATCCCCTCTCTGCCCACCTCTGGGGGCTCTGCTCTTTGGCTGCAGACGGGATCTGGAACCAGAAAATCCTGTTCGAGGAGTCCGACCTCAGGAATCACGGCCTGCAGAAGGCGGACGTGTCTGCTTTCCTGAGGATGAACCTGTTCCAGAAGGAAGTGGACTGCGAGAAGCTCTTCAGCTTCATCCACATGACCTTCCAGGAGTTCTTTGCTGCCATGTACTACCTGCTGGAAGAGGAAAAGGAAGGAGGGACGAAGAATGTTCCAGGGAGTTGCTTGACGCTCCCCAGCCGGGACGTGACAGTCCTTCTGGAAAACTACGGCAAATTTGAAAAGGGGTATTTGATTTTCGTTGTGCGTTTCCTCTTCGGCCTGGTAAACCAGGAGAGGACCTCCTACTTGGAGAAGAAATTAAGTTGCAAGGTCTCTCAGCAGATCAGGCTGGAGCTGCTGAAGTGGATCGAGGTGAAGGCCAAGGCGAAGAAGCTGCAGATCCAGCCCAGCCAGCTGGAGTTGTTCTACTGTTTGTACGAGATGCAGGAGGAGGACTTCGTGCAGAGGGCCATGGACTATTTCCCCAAGATCGAGATCAATCTCTCCACCAGAATGGACCACGTGGTTTCTTCCTTTTGCATTGAGAACTGTCATCGGGTGGAGTCCCTTTCCCTGGGGTTTCTCCACAACATGCCCAAGGAGGAGGAGGAAGAGGAGAAGGAAGGCCGACACCTCGACTCGGCCCAGCGTGTACCCCCAGGCTCTCTCACCGTCTGTTCCCTCGGGTAAGCAAGCCTGGCTCCAGCAGGCGGCACAGCGTGCCCTCTGCCTGCTCTGCAGCTTCCGCTTGGCCCTTTCCTCCTCCGGTGTCTTTTCAGCTGTCTTCCAAATACAGTTGCCACAGCTGCATAATGATGCCGCCGCCACCCATTTCAGACCCCTTCATGGGCAAAGGTTGACTTGTGGTAGGTGGATAAATGGGGTGAGGAAAGAAACAATGAAGTAAGGAACAAATGTTTGGGGAATGCTGGTCTGGCACAAGGGATGAGGGAGGATGGAGGACTGCCTACAGATGCTCGCCAGAAGAAACTGCTCGTAAGCTATTTGGAGCCCTAGTGCCTCATAGTCAGTCAATGTCTCTGGGGCAGGGCAATGCCAGAGACTCCATCCCAGGAGCCCGGGGGACAGACGGCCCTTAGAGCTGGAGGCTGGGGGAGGTTTCTTAGAAAAGCGCCATTTAAACCCGCCTTTAAGGGATGCTGGGACATGAGTGTGTGGAGAAGAAAGTAAAGGGACCCACACGAGCAAAGCCGGGAATGCAGTCTGAGAAAAAGCATGTGCAGGTGGCAGTGGAGACAGACTCGGTTTCCTTGGAAAAAACACAGTGGAGATGAATCAAGGGAAACAGCAGAAAAGCGGAGACGCCCCTTCCAGGCCCCCACGTTCCGTCGCCAGAAGCGCCTGCTCCGGGCTGTGCTCATGACTTCCCGGGCGGTTGGAAGCCAGTTGCCGAGTCTGTGCAGTGAAGTAGTTGAGTCACCTGACTTCTGTGTCCCTCCTGGGTTTCTTGTTCAGGGGCTCCTAAGAAGGACCCCCACAGTGGTTGTAGGAAGGTGGGCACCCTGTGATGTGAGTTTAATCCGTAGAGAAGACACTTTACATGGGGCAAAATGAAGACAAACAGGAGGCTAGGCCCTTCCACTGGCAGCGGTGAGCTTCAGCTTTCTCTAGCCCTGACGCCGCCCGGCTGGGACACCTTCCTGGTCCTTATTTGGCCCAGAAGGACCAACTGCCCACGGGGCTGCAGCGGAGGCTGAGACCCAGGTCCCTTTCACAGGGCTTGAGGTCCGTGGTGGGACAGTCCGGAAACAGGTGTGTGTGTGTGTGTGTGCGCGCGTGCGCGTGTGTATTTGCATGCATGTGCGTGTGCGTGCATGTGTATGTGCACGTGTGTGTTTGCATGCACGTGTGCGTGTATGTTTGTGTGCATGTGCGTGTACATGCATGTCTGTATGTGTGTGTGTGTGTGCGCACATGTGTGTGCGTGTTTGTGTGCATGTGTGCGTGCGTGCATGTGTATGTGTGCATGTGCGCGTGTGTGCGTTTGTGTGCATGTGCGTGTGCACGCACGTCTGTGTATGTGTGTGTATGCGCGCACGTGTGTGTATGTGCGCATGTGTTTGCGTGCACGTGTGCGTGCGTGCGTGTATGTGTGCACGTGCGCGTGTGTGCATGTTTGTGTGCGTGTGCGTGTACATGCATGTCTGTGTATGTGTGTGTATGCATGCACGTGTGTGCGTTTGTGTGTGCGGGTGCATGTATGTGCGAGTGTCTGTGCATGTGCGTGCACGTGTGTGTATGTGCACATGTGTGCGTGTGTGCGTGTTTGTGTGCATGTGCGTGTGCATGCACGTCTGTGTATGTGTGTGTATGTGCGCACGTGTGTGTGCGTGTTTGTGTGCGCGGGTGCGTGTATGTGCGAGTGTCTGTGCATGTGTGTGCACGTGTGTGTATGTGCGCATGTGTGTGTGTGTCACGGGCTCTGACAAGGAACCTGCAGAGAACCCAAAGCACAAGGGGATGAACCTGTTCACCTCTGGGGCGCGGGTGTCCCCCTCCGCCAGCTTCCGGAGGATGGGCAGTGACAGAGTGAGACAAGGCCAGGGGCAGCCCAGGCTGGGGGTACAGAGTATTCAGAGGGGCAGGCGTGGGGAAGCAGGGCCAGCAGTTCCGAGTGACTGGAGGAAGACATGTCTCCGTCTGTCAGGCTGTCATTGCCAAATGCTGTAGACTGCTTGGCTCACAAGAAAAGCAATGATCGCCGTACAGTTCTGGAGGCGGGAGGCCCGTGGTCGAGCACCGGCAGATGTGGTGTTCGGTGAGACCTCATCAACATCACACACACGTGAGGAAGCAGGGTAGGAGGCTCAGCACCCGTCCCTCTAGAAGGCAGACCCACAGGGGAGAGGGGAGGGACACTGAGGGGCAGCCGCAGATGGCGCGTTCTCGCTGCGTGCTCACAGGTGGAGGGTGAGGCAGCTCTCTGGGGTCCCTTTTGTCAGGACAGGGATCCCACCGCGAGGGCTCCACGCTCATAACTTCTTCACGTCTCAAAGGCCCCAGCTCCTAATACGTCACGTTGAGGGTTGGGATTTCAGAATATGGATTTGGGGCACACAAACATTCAGACCATAGAAACGGGAGAAGAGGGGTAAGAGAGAGAAAAGCAGGCAGACCTACTTATTAGAAGTGAGGTGGAGGGTCAGGGAGGCCATGTCCGGGTCACACACCCGTGAAGAAGGCTTGCAGACTCGCACTGCTGCCCTGGCAGGGGGCTCAGCACCCGTCCCTCTAGATGGCAGCTGCTGGCTGGGCGGGTGGCTCATGCCTCTAATCCCAGCACTTTGGGAGTCCGAGGGGGGCAGATCACGAGGTCGAAAGATCGAGATCAGCCAGGCCAACATGGTGAAACCCCATCTCTACTAAAAATACAAAAATTAGCTGGCCGTGGTGGTGGGCACCTGTAGTCCCAGCTACTTGGGCGGCTGAGGCGGGAGAACTGTTGAACCCGGGAGGCGGAGGTTTCAGTGAGCTGAGATCACGCCACTGCGCTCCAGCCTGATGACAGAGTGAGACTTGTCTCAAAAAAAAAAAAAAAATGTAGATGGCAGCTGCCTACCTCTGAGGGCAGATTCTGACTGGAGCCCTGGTAGGGGGCTCAGCACCCGTCCCTCTAGATGGCAGCTGCCTACCTCTGAGGACAGATTCTGACTGGAGCCCTGGTAGGGGGCTCAGCACCTGTCCCTCTAGATGGCGGCTGCCTACCTCTGAGGACAGATTCTGACTGGAGCCCTGGTAGGGGGCTCAGCACCCGTCCCTCTAGATGGCAGCTGCCTACCTCTGAGGACAGATTCTGACTGGAGCCCTGGTAGGGGGCTCAGCACCCGTCCCTCTAGATGGCAGCTGCCTACCTCTGAGGACAGATTCTGACTGGAGCCCTGGTAGGGGGCTCAGCACCCGTCCCTCTAGATGGCAGCTGCCTACCTCTGAGGACAGATTCTGACTGGAGCCCTGGTAGGGGGCTCAGCACCCGTCCCTCTAGATGGCAGCTGCCTTCTCCCTCTGACGGCAGGAGCTTGCTTTGTGTGTCTCAGTACTTTCTGAGAACGAGAAGTCTGGGCATCTGTTAGAAATGCAAAATTGTAGACCCAAGTTGTAGACCTGGGGAGATAGACTTTGCCTCTGGATGAGAGCTGCAGGTGATTCAAAGGTGACTTCAGTGGCTCATGCCTGTAACCCTAAGTTTTTGGCAGGCCAAGACAGGGGGATTGCTTGAAACCGGGAGTTCAAGTCCTGCCTGCACTGCAAAGTGAGAGCACTTCTCTACAGAAAAACAAAAGCAAAACGTGACTGCATGTTTGAGTCACCTGGACATTTTAAAAGATCCATGTAGCTGGACACAGTGACTCCTGCCCATAACCTCAACTTCTGGGGAGGCCGAGGCAAAGGGGTTGCTTGAGCCCAGGAGTTTGTGTCTGCAGTGAGCTGTGATTGTGCCACTGTTTTCCAACTTGGGTTACACCTAAAAAAAAGTTAAAAAAATTCATCTGGTTCCACCTCAGAGATTCTGACTTTATTTCCATGGATGTGGCCTGGCCTTGTTTTTTTTTTTTTTTTTTTTTTTTGAGATGGAGTCTCACTGCCACCCAGGCTGGAGAGCAGTGGCGTGATCTCGGCTCACTGCAACCTCCACCTCCCAGGTTCAAGTGATTCTCCTGCCTCAGCCTCCCGAGTAGCTGGGATTACAGGTGCCCATGCCGGCTAATTTTTGCATTTTTAGTAGAGAGAGTGTTTCACCATGTTGGCTAGGCTGGTCTCAAACTCCTGACCTCAGGTGATCTGCTTGCCTTGGCCTCTTGAAGTGCTGGGATTACAGGTGTGAGCCACCACGCCCCGTCCGGCCTGAGGGTTCTGTGAGCACTCCTGATACAATTGCGCAGCCGGGGTGAGGACGGCCCTCTGAATACCCAGCACAGAACATTTGGGGCCATGTTGGGACAGCAGACCGATAAGGGAGCGAGGACACTGAGGAGCGGGCTGTAGGTGCCACAGTCAGCTGAAGTTATGGGCTCACACGCTGCACCCCAAAGCAGGCAGAACTGGCTTTCCCAAGGCTCACCCGGCCCTCTTCATTTGTCTGGGAATGATTTTTGGTTTTGTGACCCATTTCTTAACTCCCGGAAGCCACTTCTCTGAACAGGAGCCAGGTGCCCTGGTCTCTAGCGCAAGTTACTTACTGTTCAAGGCTGATTTCTTTTCTCTCCGTCTTCCTTCTAACTCCTAGGCTGGTGAACAGCCATCTCACTTCCAGCTTCTGCCGGGGCCTCTTCTCGGTTCTAAGCACCAACCAGAGTCTGACTGAACTGGACCTCAGCGACAATTCTCTGGGGGACCCAGGGATGAGAGTGTTGTGTGAAACGCTCCAGCATCCTGGCTGTAACATTCAGAGATTGTGGTAAGTGCCCATGCGTGCGTGTGCATCTCTGTGTGTTGTGTGTGCAAGTTTGTGAGAGAGAGAGAGAAACAGACTGGAGAGATCTCAGGACTAGATTGGTGGTGTGCTTTCTTAGAACTGCTGTAGCAAAGTGCCACCGACTGAATGGCTTCAGCAACACAAATGTATTTTCTTGTGGCTGTGAGGCTGAAAGTCTAAGGCTGAGGTGTCCTCAGAGGCTGCCCTCCTGGGCTTGCAGACGCCGTGCTGACATTGTCTTCCCTCTGGGGAGCGTGTCCTGGCCTCCTCGTCTTAGAGGGACACCAGACACGAATGAGTGAACGTGGAGCTCATCACCCTTTAAACACCCCATTTCCAAGAACAGCCACGTGGCGAGGCCTTGAGGATTAGCCTTCAACATATAAATTCTGTTGCGGGGCCACAGTTCAGCCCAGAACAAGTGAGAAGGTAGAACGGATTGGAAGCCAGTTTGGGAGATTGAGTGTGGGGAAGAATGAAGGAGGAATTGAAAAGGACATTCCTTGGTGGCACCACACAGAGACCATGGCGTTCAATGCCTTCAGCTTCCTCACGGGCCATGCTCATAAATGAGAATTGGAGAATTTCCCACATACAACAATGCAACCTCAGCTAAAAACTATGACAATTCTTTTTCTTTTTCTTTTCTTTGAGACAGGATCTCCCTCTGTCACCCAGACTGGAGTGTGGTGGTGTGATCACAGCTCACTGCAGCCTCGATCTCCCAGGTTCAAGCAAGTCCCCCACCTCAGTTTCCCTGATTAGCTGGGACTACAGGCATGTGGCACCATGCTGGCTAATTTTTGTATTATTTGTAGAGATGGGGTCTTACCACGTTGCCCAGCCTGGTCAGAATGCTTCGTACGGGTTGAAACGTTGCAGGGGATCTCCGGTGACGTTATTAATAAGGTGCTTGCGTTCGGATTCCACACCACGAATCAGGTTCACATGCCCCACCGTGCAGGTCTGGGCCATCTCAGCAGCTCTGTTCCATTTTCTGCTCTCAGATGCGTGCAGGCACCTGCACGTCTGAGGAGCTGCCTGGTCAGTGGTAAAGCCTGCATTCGAGGACGTTTTCATACCTCCCTCTCTGGCTCAGCACACTCACCTCATCACCCATCTTATGCGTTTTCCCTTCAACGCAAGCCATTTTCCATTTATCCTTGTCCTCGCCCCGAGAGCCCAGGTCCAGCAACTGCCATCCCTTGCCTGGACATGCAGTGACCTCCTAGACCACCAGCTCCCCGAGGGTAGGGTTGCGTTTCTTTGTCTTTGCCATCATCTTTACAGCACCTGGACGGGCATCTTGGCACATGTCGGTGGTGAAAAGCATGAACTGAATGAGTGTTGGCTCTTTGGCCTCCCGGCCTCTGCCTTTGCCCCACACCAGACCGTTCTCCACACAAAAGTAAGATGGCCATTTAGAAGTGTCTAATCTGGTCGCGTTGTTCTGTGGCTGAAACACTTTCTGTGCATGTGCATGCTCTGTTTAGCCCCCACTTGTGAGAGCGAGTGGTGTTTATCTGTTTCTGAGTCGTTCCCCTTAAGGTAATGGCCAGTTCCATCCACGTAGCTTCAGAGGTGTGACTTCATTCCTTTCTACGGCCGAGCAGTATTCCACTGTCTTTACCTTGGCTCTTTTGATACATTTCAAATCGTCTTGCCTGGAAGACTCTTTGGGGCACTTAACCTTAATTCTCCAGCTTCATCCAAAAATTCTCTCCCCGTTGCCGCTGTGTCTGGAGAGTGAGACCAAGAGGGAAGGGTGGGTAATAAGACGTTTTGCAGATACATAGAGATCTGTTTGTCCATTTGCTTGAAGTTGGTATAAGGGACAGAAAGGAAGGTGGTCTAACGGGCTCCAGGACCTGTGAACTATTGCCCTGGAAAGAAGCTGGAGAGTTGTTCTTGCCCCCGTGACAGTGATAAATCATGGTTTTTGTTGCTGCTGGTGGTGGCGATGGTGGTACTGGGGTGTGTGTGTGTGTGTGAGTGACTGTGAAACAAATCAAGTATCAGCTGCAGCAGAGTGCCGTGGCTCAAGCGTGGAATCCCAGCTCTTTGAGAGTCTGGGGGGCGCAGATCATTTGAGCCCAGGAGCTCAAAGCCAGCCTGACGAAGCTGGTGAGACCTTGTTTTTACAAAAAAAGAAAGAAGAAAGAAAAAGAAAAATTAGCTAAGCATGGTAGTACATGCCTGTATATGGGTCTACTTGGGAGACTGAGGCAGGTGGATTCCTTGAGCCCAGGAGTCTGAGGTGACCGTGAGCTACGATCTCACCACTGCGCTCCAGCCTGTGCAACAGAGTGAGACCCTGTCTCAAAAAAATAAAAAGTAAAAGGAAAAAAGAATCAGAGCTGCTTACCTTTCACTATAGACAGAGGGTTGGGATTAACTATCAAACACAGTGGGTGACAATGTCAGTCAAGACAAGAGAGAGCTGAGAACAGCCCGGGCACGAGGAACAGGAGGTAAGGAGGCGGAACGCGCAGGTGCGCCGCCCGTTTCTCTCACAAACCAGGAGCAGCATTCACCTGTCTGAGGGCTGATCACGATGCCCTGGGCACTGCTTACGGCCGGGAGCTCACGGATGGGTGCTCCCTCCGCAGCGGGCTGGGGAGCCTGGGAGCTCACGGATGGGTGCTCCCTCCGCAGCGGGCTGGGGAGCCTGGGAGCTCACGGATGGGTGCTCCCTCCGCAGCGGGCTGGGGAGCCTGGGAGCTCACGGATGGGTGCTCCCTCCGCAGCGGGCTGGGGAGCCTGGGAGCTCACGGATGGGTGCTCCCTCCGCAGCGGGCTGGGGAGCCTGGGAGCTCACGGATGGGTGCTCCCTCCGCAGCGGGCTGGGGAGCCTGGGAGCTCACGGATGGGTGCTCCCTGTGCAGCGGGCTGGGGAGCCTGGGAGCTCACGGATGGGTGCTCCCTCTGCAGCGGGCTGGGGAGCCTGGGAGCGACCTCCCAGTGAGCCTTGTGCTGTGCTCCAGAGCTCTCTGATGACATGTGTTCTGATGCTTTCCCTTCTGTTCTCGGCCCGAAGGTTGGGGCGATGTGGCCTCTCCCATGAGTGCTGCTTCGACATCTCCTTGGTCCTCAGCAGCAGCCAGAAGCTGGTGGAGTTGGACCTGAGCGACAACGCCCTGGGGGACTTTGGGATCAGACTCTTGTGCGTGGGACTGAAGCATCTACTGTGCAACCTGAAGAAGCTCTGGTGAGTCGAGCCCATTCCCCTATGAAGCTCTGCTAACGAGGCGTGCGTTGGACCCTGGCTTCCCCGAGCATGGCGGGCTGGAGTCTGGGTGTGTGAATGGCCTCGGCTGCTCAGGTGACGGCCGGCACCGATCTCTGGGGGTCTGCTGGCCTTTCAGCCAGTTCGTGTTTGTTGTGGGGAAAGCCACACACTAAACCCTGACGAGGAACGTAAGTAATAATTCTAAAAAACGATGTCTGCCTTCAGGGTGCTTGCCACCTAGCTGAGGAAAAAGTAAAACCAGTGTAATGCGTTGCGTTAGAGGAGTTTCAGAACCTCATGACAAGCCCGTCCCCACACCGGGTAAGAAGAGCGGTTTGAAGCAATGCAGACGCTTGCTCGCCGCTGCATGCAGCCCTCCCCTGAGTGCTTCTGTGAGACTTGCATTTTGAAGGAGAGAAGAAAGCACTTGAACATGGAAGGGGCAGTTCACACCCGTCCGGATGGCTGTTATAAACCAGAAACTAGAGGACGATAAGAACTGGCGAGGATGTGGGGAAACTGAGACCGTCCAGCATTGCTGGCGGGAGTGTAAATGGAATGGTGCAGCCACGGTGGAAAACAGCACAGCAACTCCTAACAAATCAAATATAGAATTACAATTTGAGCCGGCATTTCCACTTCTGCATACATCTGCAAAAGCGTTGAAAGCAGGAACTGAAACATGTTATTTGTACACCTGTGCCCACAGCAGCACGATTAACGGTTGCCAAAGGTGGGAAATAACCCGAGTGACCTTCAGTGGACGAATGGATTTTGAAAAGTGTTATAAACATGCACACCGCTTTAAAGGAGTTCTAGAACACGCTACAGCATGGATGAGCCATGAGGACATCATGCTAAGTCAGATGAACTAGACTCCAAACGGCAAATACTCTGTGATTGTCCTTACAGCGGGTACTGAGAGCAGTCAGATGTGTAGACACAGAAAGAAAGGTGGTTGCCAGGGCCCGGGAGGAGGCGTAATGGGAAGACGTCGTTTAAGGGTTATAGAGTTTCTGTTTTGCAAGTTGAAAGGAATTCTGGATGTGGGTGGTGGTGGTTGCATGAAATGTGAATGTACTGAAGGCCGTTGAGTTGTGCACTTAAAAATGGTTAAAATGGTAAATTTTGTTTTACACATGTTTTACCACGATTAAACTGAATGTGGGGAGCTGGGAAGATGTAGTATTGGGACGAGCTTGGAGAATGCTTACTTGTTATTCCACCAAATGAGAAGGAAAGCAGAAGTGCACACAGAGCTTGAGTCCTCCCCTTTCCATGTGTAGATGGGAACAGAGGCCGTGGCAGGTACAGGCGCCTCCTTGCTCGTGGGGGAGTGTGGTGAGAGGTGTGACTCGTGTTCTGCCATCTTTCTGCAAGGCTGGTCAGCTGCTGCCTCACGTCAGCATGTTGTCAGGATGTGGCATCCGTACTGAGCACCAACCATTCCCTGACCAGGCTCTACATGGGGGAGAACGCTCTCGGAGACACAGGAGTAGAAATTTTGTGTGAAAAAGCCAAGAATCCACAGTGTCGCCTGCAGAAACTGGGGTGAGTCTTCAGCAGAACGGTAACTTCTTTTCAGAAGTGAATTATTTGGAAATGTGTTTGGGGTTACTCTGTCAGGCAGAGTTGAAGGTGGAGGGAGGAGGAGAAACATCGGGAATGCTGTGAAGGGCTGGATACATACAGTGGACACCACTGCCAACAAGGTCGTTGAGGCTAAGTCACGATTGCAGAACTGGAGTTTCTTAGTGTTGGAAGAAACCTGGGAGATGGTGCGGCCCGAATGCCCATTGAGGGAAAAACTTGCTTCTAAGACACTTGCATGAATAGTCCCCATTTTACGTGTGCATGCTTCCAAGCATGAAAGTTATGGCACAGTGCAGCCTCCACACTAGGAGAGGGATCTCACACTGCAGCCTCCACACTAGGAGAGGGATCTCACACTGCAGCCTCCACGCTAGGAGAGGGATCTCACACTGCAGCCTCCACCCTAGGAGAGAGATCTCACACTGCAGCCTCCACACTAGGAGAGGGCTCTCACACTGCAGCCTCCACACTAGGAGAGGGATCTCACACTGCAGCCTCCACACTAGGAGAGGGCTCTCACACTGCAGCCTCCACACTAGGAGAGAGATCTCACACTGCAGCCTCCACACTAGGAGAGGGATCTCACACTGCAGCCTCCACCCTAGGAGAGGGCTCTCACACTGCACCCTCCACACTAGGAGAGGGATCTCACACTGCAGCCTCCACACTAGGAGAGGGCTCTCACACTGCAGCCTCCACCCTAGGAGAGGGATCTCACACTGCAGCCTCCACCCTAGGAGAGGGCTCTCACACTGCAGCCTCCACACTAGGAGAGGGATCTCACACTGCAGCCTCCACCCTAGGAGAGGGATCTCACACTGCAGCCTCCACCCTAGGAGAGGGATCTCACACTGCAGCCTCCACACTAGGAGAGGGATCTCACACTGCTGCCTCCACACTAGCAGAGGGATCTCACACTGCAGCCTCCACACTAGGAGAGGGATCTCACACTGCAGCCTCCACACTAGGAGAGGGATCTCACACTGCAGCCTCCACCCTAGCAGAGGGATCTCACACTGCAGCCTCCACACTAGCAGAGGGATCTCACACTGCAGCCCCCACCCTAGGAGAGGGCTCTTATCCTGGGGCTTCCATACTAGGAGAAGGCTCTCACACTGCTGTGCCTTCTCTGGTTTCTGTGCTTTAGTCCTTGTGTTTCTCCCCAGAGATTCGAGGAACAATTCCAATTCCAGTTTCCCAGAGACAACACTCACTGTAGGTCTTATCTCGCATAGTCTCTAAATCCTCAGCAGTGACATGGCTCAGCACCGTCACCTCCACAGCCATCCTCTCCCAGGTGCAAGCTGGTTAGTATCGTCTGTCTTTGAAATGTGCTGCCCAGGCTGAAGATGCAGGGTGAATCTCTTACCTCCTGTTGCTGCTGAAGTCTGTGATTTCCTTATGTTTTTTGGCAGTTGCATAAGACTTTTGGTTTGCATTGGAATTCTGCAGTAAATAGTCATAGAGAATACCTACTAATAGCATGCCATTTTTATGTAGCATTGCTCTTTCATATTCTTTACATGGGTTATATCATGTAAAGATATATGTAAATATCTTGGTAAATCAGTTGGATTTACAAAAAGGCTGTAGGGTGGGTATCAGTGTCTCCAATTGAAAGAGGAGATAAGACAACTCGGGGCTCCTCATACCTCTGTCCGAGGACCCTCAGATGGAAGGTAGAGGACCTGAACGTAGACAACCTCTCTGACCCGCCCCAGCCACTGCGTTAATTCCCAGTGCCTTAGGAAGTGTTGGTAGTGGGCTCCCTGTAGGGCTTCTTTTTCTGGCTCTCAGCCTAAGCGTGGGACCTCGAATTTAGCTTTGCTAAACCTCATCTTGCCTGTCTTTTGACACACTGAAGAGGCATTTTTGAATCTCGAATCTGTCAATAATATCTACAAATACAACAAGCAAATTATGTAGATCTTCGTTCACATTATTGATGTAAATACCAGCCAGATTAGCATTCAAGACAAAACACAGCAGGAAAGGTCTTCCCAAAGGAGTAATCCATCACTCCATAATTAACAACCAATATATGTTCACAAAGCTCTGACACTTCCTTGCACCTGTCCCATCAGCCCATCCCCAGATGTGACCGAATCTTTCGGTGACATCTTCAAGCAGCACGTTTCCTCACTTTCTAGTATTACTCTTCCTTAGCAATCTGGTTTCTACTTCTCTTGGTTTGTTCAACAGACGTGATTTGGTCCCTTTACTTTGCTGGCTCTCTGGGGGCATGTGGTGGGCATTGTTTTAATACAATAGATTGTTACATAATCCATCCGTCTGTCCATCCATCATCCACCCATCCATCCATCCATCATCCATCCAGCCTTCATCCATCCATTTGTCCATCATCCATCCATCCATCATCCATCCAGCCTTCATCCATCCATTTGTCCATCATCCATCCATCCATCATCCATCCAGCCTTCATCCATCCATCTATCCATCATCCATCCACCCTTCATCCACCCATCCATCCATCCTTCCATCCATCATTCATCCATCATCCATCCATCCTTCCATCATCCATCCATCCTTCATCCATCATCCATCCATCCATCATCCATCCATCCATCCATCCATCCCAGGGAGTATTGGAACTTTGTGAACACATATTGGTTGCTAATGATGGACAAATAGATTTCCTGTATATGCTGATCTGGGTGGTATTTATATCAGTAATGTGAATGAAGGCCTATGTGATTTGCATGTTGCATTTGTAATACACTATCTGTTAGAGCTGCTGTAATAAATACCATAAATGCAGCAGCTTAAACAACAGAAATGTATTGCCCCTCAGTTCTGGAGGCCAGAAGTGTGGGATGAAGATGCCAGCAGGCTAGGTGCTTCTGAGGGCTGCGAGGCATCTGCTCCACCCTTCTCCTTGGCTTCTGGTGGAATGTCATTCCTTGGCCTGTAGCTGCCTCTCCCACACCATTGCCTTTGTCTCTATGTGGCATCTTCCCTGTATCTGTGTGTCTTTCTCCATGTCCCAGGTTTCCCTGGTGAAAGAACACAAGTCGTGTTACATTAGTAATGACCTCATCTTAACTCGTTACATTTTCAGTAACCATATCTCCAAATAAGGTCACATTCTCGAGTACTGGGCCTAGGACTTCAACATACAAAGTTTTGGAGGAAACAATTCAACCCCCTGGCTATTGAAACTAGAATCATAATAGAAATGTTTTTTTTGTGATATCCCTTTTTTATTTATCATGGATAAATTTCCATGCTGATTTGTGTAGACCTCTAGATTGGGGCATAATATCCCATAGTGTGCTTTGCTATAATTTATTTCATCAAATGATGCATTTTGGGATAACTATTCTTTTCCACTATTGCAAACAACTCTGCCAAGAGCACATTAGTATATAAAGTTTTCTCCTGTGTATTTGCTTTGAGATGGTAGCTCTAACTGGCATGAATCAAAGCTTGGATGCACTTGCTGTGTTAGGTGTAGGCACGTTTTGTTCCCTGAACTTCGGGTCCTCATCCCTGGCTGTGTGTTGTGTACTGCCTCTCTCAATGTTGCTCAAGTGTCACACATGCTGAGCGCTTGCGAAATCGGTTTCTCATCCCCACCTTCCACCCCCGTCCTCTGACCTGCTCCTGCCCTCTTCTTCCCACCTCGTTGAGCAGTGGGGCTTTCCAGGAGGCTGCCCAGCTAGTAAACGGAGGACAGTCCTAAATGCTGTGCTTTCAGTTCCCTCCACCACCCATCGCTTTTTCTTTCTAACACAACACCAGAGGGAACTTCATAAAATGCAAATTTGAAAATATTGGCCCTTTGTTCAAAAACCTTCAAAGTTCGTCTCTGTAGAAAGAATGACATCTTGGCACACAGGCTGTCCCTGACGCTGCCCTCTCTCCTACCGCACCTTCCACTCCATTTTGAGTCATCTGGGATGCATCTGGAAGTTCCGGCCGGTAGGGCCTGGGCCCACACGTTGTCTTGGGGATGGGGACTTGCTGTGTTGCTCAGGCTGAATTCGAACTTCTGGGCTTGGCCATATCCACACCACCCTGCGCAGCAGGTCTGGCCTGAACTCCTGGGTTCAAGCGATCCTCCTGTCTCAGCCGCCCACGTAACTGGGACTGCAGGTGCACGTCACCGTGTCCAGCTATGAATCAGTTTTTACACACCTTGATGGCTCTTTCAATCTTCCTTCCCCTGCACACTCTGTTCCTTCTGCCTGGAGGGTACCTCCACTTTCTCACTTTCTACCAGCTAAGGAGCTCCTGCCTCTTTTTTAATTGCTCTGATTCTCATTTCGTCCATTGAGAAGCAGGGATAAAATAACATTCCCATCTTCAGGTTGTGATCATGCAGTGAGATAACCCTGTTTACAGTCATAATCCATGCCAAGCACACAATAAACACTCAAAAATGTTAGACCTTCTTCCTCACTTTTCTTTCTTTCTTTTCCTTTTCCTTCCCTCCTTTTCTTCCTCTCCCTTAGATGAGTGGAAGAATGGAGGCGACCGACCAAGGCCTTTCCCAGGGTCTGGGGCAGGAAAATTCTTGAATCCGAGAGAACCCACTACCTTAGTTTTTACTGGCCTGAAGGTCTGATGCTGGCTTGTCTTCCTGGGCAGTCAGGCAAACCGGGCTGTGGAAAGGACACAGTGGGTAACAGAGTTAAAGGGTCGGTCCTCTGGTTCTCTCGGGCAAGGCTGTGTTTTCCTTTTGATGTGGATTACAGCTGCCTGCAGGGGAGCCGAATGGCCTGCAGTAAGGCCAGGATTTCTTTGTTTTTGGTAGTTTTTCCGGCCAAAGTGAGAAGCCGGCGCTCCTGGTGAACAGCTCCATGAACACAGTTGCAAAGGCACAGCTGCTGTCAGTGTAAATGTGGATGCGTTTCTTCTTACCCCGCGGAGGGCCTGAGTGAGAGCAGTTAACTCAGTCCTTTGCACCGAAGTTCCGGCCGGTAGGGCCTGGGCCCACACGCCGTCCATTTCCGTGCTGACGGCCACCCCAGCCTTTCGCGCTCCCTGTTCGAGGAAGCTGCTGTCCGTGAACACGGTGGCGTCGGCCTTCTCCAGGGGGCATCCTGGAGGTCCGGGGGAAGCACTTTTTGGCATCGTGCACTGGTGTGGTCAGGTCTGGATCACCCAATTGTCTCGGGCGATAAGGACGGCGGGACATGCCAATTCAAACACTAGAGACAAACAGGACGACAGATGAGAGACACAGAAATCCAGATGTTAGGGACAGAACAGGACGACTGACACTGAGGCAGACGGGCACTGAGGTAGATAAACGGTCATGGCAGTTTTCAAGGACAAAGAACCGGATCCTCCGACGTGGCCTCTGGGTCCCCACGCACTCACACGTGCACGCACAGATTCCTTCAGAGGTTACTACAGCGTTTTTACACTTTGTAAACAGTCGGAACGCTGAAGAAATGTTTGCCTTCTTTGTCAATGTTTTAAATTACACAGAACCCAGGGACCGTGTCCTCCAGCGTCCTGGAGTGGTGACAGAGTCCAGAGGGTGCCCTCGTCAGGGCTAAACCCTCTAGATCAGACAGAAGGACAGAACCAGGACCCCGGGCACTGGGAGTCCAGAACCAGACAGCCAAAGCCCACAGAACCAGGAACTCTAGATCCCTAGAATTTAAAGACAGGAACACCAGAACCAGGACTCTTCCAGAGTCCAAAACGAGAACGAGGACCAGGGACTCCGGGCACCCAGAACCCCAGGTCGCAGGAATCACTGGAGTCAATGCCAGCGTCCCGGTGACCCGATGCTCCCTGTGACTTCCAGGAATAACCAGATCAGGCCTGACTTACCTTCTCCTCGGAGCAGGACCAGGGACTCTGCAGAATAATTTGGTGGAGTGCGCTGGGAGTCGATCCACTCTCCTCTGGCAAGGGGTGGTCTGTGGGGCCCTGGGACGTGTCGGGGGGCACCTCCCCTATGGCCCGCCTCCTCCCCGGGGGAGCCCAGAGCAAGCCTGCTTGCTGGGTCCTGCAAATGTTGTAACCGAGAGAGTTAGAAGGACACGCCATGCGTTCTAACGACCAAGAGTCCTTTACGGATTTGCTGGCGACAGAGAGAGAGCTAATGCTCAAAATTCTCTCAGCCCCCAGGAAGGGGCCTGACTGTCTGTTATACCTCGGTTTAGGCAGGGGAGGGGAGTACCTAGCTGAAGCGGAATTTTACAGAAGCAGAAAAGCAGGTTAGAGGAAGGGGCTGCGGGCACAGGTGGTTTCCATACAATCACCAAGAAGGGGGTGATCAGGCTCCTCCTACACGATGCTCAAAGGGAAACTTTTCTTACAACAGCAGGGGACGGTATGCTGAGCAGAACGTGTCACGATGGTCACAAGTGTTAACGACAGAACGTGTCACGATGGTCACAAGTGTTAACGACAGATGCTTCAATGCCTCTAAGTGCAGCACGACCCAGTTATGCACCCAAAGGGGCTGTGGTAGGGAGGGGGAAGCCAGGTTGGAGTTTTATTTTGTTTTATTTTATTTTTTGAGACGGAGTTTCGCTCTTGTTACCCAGGCTGGAGTGCAATGGCGCCATCTCGGCTCACCGCAACCTCCACCTCCTGGGTTCAGGCAATTCTCCTGCCTCAGCCTCCTGAGTAGCTGGGATTACAGGCACACGCCACCATGCCCAGCTAATTTTTTGTATTTAGTAGAGACGGGGTTTCACCATGTTGACCAGGATGGTCTCGATCTGTTGACCTCATGATCCACCCGCCTCGGCCTCCCAAAGTGCTGGGATTAGAGGCTTGAGCCACCGCGCCCGGCTCAGGTTGGAGTTTACAGGTAAAATGGAGTCAGTGATGCTAGCCCAGGGTAGGGTATTAGAACAGCGCCGGCTACAGCTTACAAGGTCACAACGAACGTTCCTCTGTTGTCTTTCATGTTTCAATCAGCACCCAATTCCCACCAGAGGATGTTTTTCCCTGTCTGTCTCTTAAAAAAAAAAACAAGTTCTCTGCAGCTTCACAGGCGTTATCTGTCGATAATGGGATGTCCTTCTGGAGGAAGCAGTGCTGAGGAGCACTCCTTACCGGAGGAAAGCCATGTGCGGAGAAGGCGAATGGGGCAACTGGCTCAGTGTGCCTTGGCTCTTTCTGTTGTACTGATTCAGCAAAGCACCCGCTGAGACCCTCATTTGTCTCTCCCGTGGCAGCCAGGGACAGCGGGTCACGCTCTCCTCAGACCGTATCTGAGAAGCGGCTGCTGGTCTCTGTGATGAAGGCTGCAGCTGCTGAGATAGGACAAGGCGCTGTGTGGGAGCAGCACACGTTGTGTTTGGGAAGAGCTGGGCGCTGAGGACGCTTCTCCCTGTCCTTCCACAGGTTGGTAAATTCTGGCCTCACATCAGCGTGTTGTTCAGCTTTGTCCTCGGTACTCAGCAGTAATGGGAATCTCACGCACCTTTACCTGCGAGGCAACGCTCTCGGAGACAAGGGGATTAAGATCCTCTGTGAGGGACTCTTGCACCCCGACTGCCAGCTGCAGGTGTTGGAGTAAGTCCTTCGGCTTGTGACAGCGAGAACGCACGGCAGCCAGGGTGGAGGGACGTTTAGACAGAACGACCACCAGATAATCTGTTCTTTGAGTCTGCCCTGTCGCAGGGTCATGGGGCTGGGAGGAGTCCTTCTGGATGATGGGAAGTTGGACCTCGAGTCCTTTCCATCATGATTTTCTGTACCACAAAAGAAGGGGCCAGTATGACACTTATAGCTTATGGAAATGTAGGGAAAGGCACAGAATTTGGTAAAAAGTCAATTAACAAACCACTGTTACTTACTTTTTTTTTGAGACAGAGTCTCACTCTGTCACCCAGGCTGGAGTGCAGTGGCACAATCTCACTGCAGCCTCCGCTATCCAGGTTCAAGAAATTCTCCTGCCTCAGCCTCCCGAGTAGCTGGGACTACAGGCACCTGCCACCATGCCTGGCTAAATTTTTTTAGTAGAGACGGAGTTTCACCATGTTGGTCAGGCTGGTCTTGAACTCCACCTCGTAATTCGCCCATCCTGGCCTCCCAAAGTGCTGAGATTACAGTCGGGAGCCACCACTGCTCCCAGCCATGCACCGTTACCAATTTCATCTGCACAATCCGGTGGACTTGAAGAAGATACTCCTATCTGAAAAGGGGAGAAGAGTACGGCAAACAAGGCTGTGTCAAGCTAGGCAGTCCTGTGCTCACTTTTTTTTTTTTTTTGCATCTGAAACAATACAGGCTAAGATGCTAAGATGTTGGGGAGCCAGGGTGATGGTTAAGGAGACATTTTCTTTTAATCACCCCCTTTTTTTTGCAGATTAGACAGCTGCAGCCTCACGTCGCACTGCTGCTGGGATCTTTCCACTCTTCTGACCTCCAGCCGGAGCCTGCGAAAGCTGAGCCTGGGCAACAACGACCTGGGCGACCTGGGGGTGATGATGTTCTGTGAAGTTCTGAAGCAGCGGAGCTGCCTCCTGCAGAACCTGGGGTGAGCGTGCTCTGCAGATTCCGGGGCGGGATCCCGAGTCCTCAGGAAAAGTCGAGTGTGATCAAAATCCAGGGTGGCTCTGCTGTCATCTGCAGCCACTCAGCATTAGGTCGGGCCTGGGGCAGTTGTGGTGGATTTTTAAACACAGAGAACATGAGGCTTAAACTGCACATTCCACTTCGCTGAGATGATCAGGATAACCAAGGTTAAGCTGCGTTTTTTCCGTGTTCCTCAAAGAAACACAGGTCCCGATGCAGTCGTGGCCAAGGAGGGTTCTGTTCTACAGCAGAAACCGCACATGGCGGAACCCGTCTGGGGTTCATCCGAACTGGAAGGGTCTTCACATAGCGGGGATCTTGTTGTTTTGTTCCTGAGGATTTCTCAAGGGGAAAAGAATGCTCCAGGAACATCAAGCTCGGAAATGCCATGAAATTCAACAGTGTGCCAGGGCATTGCTGGACCACGTCTGTGTTTCGTGGTATCATGAGGCAGTCCTCTCCACTGCAGTAAGAACTTCCTGGCCAGGCTCGTGGTTCTGTCCGCCGTGATGATCGCACCTTTCACTGAAGACGTTTTTACTGCTTGGCTTTAAGACCAACATGCTCTCCTGGGTTTTCTCCTATTTCATTAGCCGTCTCTACTCGGTTTCCTTTCTAGCCTTTTCTTCATCATCCTGACCCTCACGTGTTGAGTCCTCAGAGCTCAGTCGCTGGGCTAATCTTCTTCCCTGCACTTTCTCCTTCATTTAAATTATCTTGTTTTCTGACTTCAGGATACATGTGCTGTGCCTTCCGGATTATATGTCCGGAAATCCTGTGTCCGCATGCTTGTCTAATCTTCCTTCTTGGAGGTTTAATAAACCTCTCAGATTCACATCCAGGTCCACACTGGTGCTCTTCTGCCTAAAACCTGCTTCTTCCCCATCTCAGGCAATGGTAACTTCCTCCGAGTTGCTCAGGCCAAAACATTTCTGGTGCTGTCTTCACTGTCTCTTTTTTCCCATGCCCATGTCCCATGTGTCCCTGTTAGCTCTGCCTCTCCGGCGTGGCCACTCTCTGACAGCCTGGGCCAGCTTCACGGCTTCTTTCCTGGCTCAAGCCACGGTCATGTGTTTGGATGTCATGGTGGCTTTCTGACAGGCCAACCTGCATCTGTTATCCTGACTTTAGCAGACAAGGGATGCAGCTAAAACGTGACTCAGATCATATCACTGTTTCCAGCATCATCCGGTGACTTCTTAACACTTTTCTTTTTGAGACAAAGTCACGCTCTGTTGTCCTGGAGTACAGTGCCACGGTCTCGGCTCACCACAGCCTCCGCCTCCCAGGCCTAAGCAATTCTCCTGCCTCAGCCTCCTGAGTAGCTGGGACTACAGGCAGGTGCCACCACACCCAGCTAATTTTTGTCTTTTTAGTAGAGACGGGTTTCATCATGTTGGTCAGGCTGGTCTTGAACTCCTGAGCTTGTGATCCGCCTGCCTCAGTTTCCCAAAGTGTTGGGATTACAGGCGTGAGCCACTGTGCCCAGCCTCTTATCACTTTAACAGTAAGAGCCACAAGCTCATGGTGGCTTCTGTGGCCCACGTAATCTGGCCCCCACTGCTTCTCCCAGCCCTTGCTCATTCCGCCCCTGGGCAGGGGTCCCCTTGCTGGTTTGCAAGAACACTTTCATCTCTGGATTTTCGCACTTGATTTTCTTCCTGCTCAGAACTTTCTCCCCTTCAGTTCCACGTGCCTTATCCTCCACAATTCCTAAATTCTCTGCCTAAAGGTCCCTGTGAGGCCATCTCTGACTCTCCTTCTGAAAATGGAAGCCCAACATGTCCTTTCTTTCTCTTCTCATTCTCCCCTGTAGTGCTGCACATCTTGTGTGCTCTGTCATTTTCTTGTTTACTTATTATCTCTGCTCCCAAGACATAAATTCCTTTAGTCCAGGGACTTTGGTCCGTATTCATGATCTCAAGGCTGAGAGCCTGTTGGAATGCAGGTCTGAATAAATAAAAGTTTGAATCAGCTTTGCACCCTCATGTAGACATAATGGAGCATGTTTGCTGCAGGACAAGCCCGCATTCCCAGAGCGAAGAGAGATGGAGGAAAAAAAGAGGGATTGCTCAGGTCAAAGCCGGGGACATTGCTTCATACAGAGTCACTGACCTAGCCCTGAGGGACGTTCAGGACCCAGGCCGAGGGACAGGCTCAAAATAGGCTGAAGAACCCATGAACGCCATCAACCTGTTTTCTCAGGCTGCTTTAGACGGCGTGACTCAAACACAGAAAGTTATTTTCTCACAGTTCTGGAGGCTGCAAAGTTCAAAATCAAGTCTCTGGTGAATCTGGTTGCTGGTGAGAGTCCTCTTCCTGACTGGCAGGCTACCTTCTTGCTGTCTGATCGCCTGGGGGGAGGGGAGGCGAGGGAGAGAAGACAGGAGAGAAAGAACAAAGTCTCCTGTAAGGGCCTCACCCTCACAGCTGCATCCACCTCCCTCCCTCCCGAAGGCCCCACCTTTAAGTACCATCACGTTAGGGGTTTGGGCTTCATCATGGAAATTGTTAAGGAAGAAAACATTTGGTAAACAACACAACCAAACTGAGATGCTTAGCAATGGGCTGATTCAATAGTTAAGTTGCCAGGGAGACTTTATATTAAAGAACAGGAAGAACTTTCATCAAAGAAACGTGAGCGGCATCCTCGGCAAATGCAATGTGTAGACTTGATCGGGTTTGTGACTAAATGAACGTAATGTAAAAAAAATTACAAGACAGTTGAGGAAGTATAAATGCTGACTGGACATACAGTGACACTAAGAAATTACCGTTAAACAGTTTTGATGTGACGGGGATATTGTCATCCTGTTTTAGTGTCACAGCGAATTATTTATACGTGTGTTAACGGCACTATTTAAAATAATCCGTGGTGGGAGGAGTGGGTGGGTATTCGAGGAAACAGGTTGAACTTGGGTAACGGACACAGGGGGTTTGTTACACTGTATTCTCTACTTTTATGTATTCTTAAAATTTTCCCAACTAGATAGTTAATTTTTTTTTACTAGATAGTTAAAAATATAACAGAAACCGCCTTGGGCACTGAGAGCTTCTGTTCTGTTTTTGTTTTTTGTTTAACATCTTCGAGTTTAGAGGTGTGTGGAGTTCGGGGAAATGAAGAGATGAGACTTTTAAGGTTGACGACTCTGAGAGGCTTATCTGAAGAGTGCAACCCAGGCTTTCTGTTTGCTTTTACAGGTTGTGTGAAATGTTCTTCAATTATGAGACAAAACGTGCATTAGAAACACTTCAAGAAGAGAAGCCTGAGCTGACCATTGTCTTTGAGCCCTCTTGGTAGGGGCAGAAACAGGGCTGCCAGACACCAGTGTTCTCGGGCCCCTCCACTCCTCGGGTGCAGCGGGCTGCAGTCCATCCAGCCCAAAGATCCTTCCAGTGGGGTGTTGGAGAAGACAGCTTGCTGATGATGCCTGCGTGTAGAGAACGGGCATCTCCTTTACGCCTGGGTGAGGAAGACATGAGGGCGATGGAAGCTTCCGGATGTTCTCATCACAGCGCCTTAATTAGAGGACGTTCTCTTGGTGACCTCAAGTAATTAGCTCATTCAATAAAACACTTTCTTTTTCTTTATTTTTCTCTCCTCACTGTCTCTAACTTTCTTTTTCCTATCTTTTTTTCTTCTTTGTTCTGTCTACTTTTGCTCATATAATCATTCCTGCTATCTTTCTATTAACTGACCATACACAGAACTAATTGACTATATATTATGTTGAAATTTTGTGGCAGCTACTTATTTATTTAAATTTTTTGTAATAGTTATGTTTTCTAATAAGAATAATTCATGCTTTTTGTAGCTAGTTGAAAATTCAGGAATATGTAAAACTTTTTTGTATTTATTAAATTAAATTGTTGTCTTAACTTCAAAAAAAAGTGCCTAGAAATTTTTACAATTATTTATTTAAACCACTTAAGATAAATTAAATTGCTTTGTGCATTTTAAAATCGCTTTGGCAAATGATTCGATTGTAGATAATTTTTAAAAAATTACCTCATACTAACTGCCATGAGTGGAATTTCAGCTTTGGTAGGATAAGGGCATGAAAGTCATGGAGGGAAAGGTTTCAGAGTTTTGGAGCCTGCACTCAACAAGAAGTGTTAGGTAGAAGATGCATCTTGCCTTCATTTCATAACAGCTTATTTTGGATTTATCCCATCTGAGGAATGGTTCATCTATCATACTTCACAAAGCATTAAGTTATAAGGAAGTATTTACTAATCGTCTCTCTACACACGGACAACTCTTGAGCCGCATGGAATTGCTCAGGATGGAAATACTACTTCCTCCTTACAATTAATCATCAAAGTAGCCACACTTGGCTACTCAAGTTCTGGTCTAGGAACTGTAGCTGTAGGAACTTGTATAAGATTGTAAATCAATCACATTATCAAATATGCCTTTTAGATAAGAGGACATTAAAAAAAACCTTAAGACTGTTTTCATAAGGGAAACAGTATGAGATTGACATTCTCTGTCTTGTTAGCACTTCTGAGCAGCGCCGATTGGAGACTGGCTTTCTGCATCTTGGTGAACTAGTACTGACTGCCTTCCTGCTACAAACACTTTGATATTCCTGTGTAAATAATGGAATCAGAAACACATAGCTAAGCTTGAAAGAGAGAAAGACAACCTTTGGGCATTAGGGTGTTAAAACTGGCCAGGTTGCTAAGAATGCCATTATTTCATTCCTTTTTATGGCTGAATAGTATTCCATTCTCTCTCTCTCTCTCTCTCTCTCTATATATATATATATATATGTATGTGTGTGTGTGTGTGTGTGTGTGTGTGTGTGTGTGTATGTGTATCACATTTTCTTTATCTGCTTGTTGATTGATGGGCATTTGGGCTGGTTCCTTATTTTTCCAATTGCAAAATGCACTGCCATAAACATGCATGAGCAAGTATCTTTGTCATATAATAACTTCTGTTCCTCTGGGTAGATGCCCAGTAGTGGGACTGCCGGATCAAATGGTAGATCTACTTTTAGTTCTTTGAGGAATCTCCACACTATTTTCCATAGTGGTTGTACTTGTTTACATTTGATGGAAAAACTTTCTATAGAAGAAAATTTGAACTACAGAAAAAAAAAGTCCAAAATCACAGGAAAGAGATAGCAATTGACTTCATTCTTGGAATTGTCTGAAAAGTCATGTAAAATTTGTGGAGATTTAAGTATATGGAGAAGAACACATATTTATTATAAGTAAAATAAGATTGTATTTCAGCTTCATCTTGTGTATACTTAAGAGTAATAGAAAAGAGAGAGAGAAACTTGAAAAACAAATGGGGAGAAAATAAAAGAAATATAGGAAGAGGAAAAGAGAAAAGAATCAGGAAACTGGAAGTTAAATAATTCAACAAATACTTACTGAAGTCTATTTAAACATTTCTTGAAAACATATGGCCTCTTAGAATTACACTTTTAAAATGGACTTTAATTGTAGATGTGGGATTTGGGGCATTATGACCGGAAGTGAGATGTTTGGGGACAGGCTTTGAGCTCTCTGGGTATTAACTCCTTAAGCGAAAGATGCTCTTAGCGCACAGTAGGCGTGTCCAGTGTTCCTTAGTTGATGGAGATGCCACATCTCACGTCCTCTTTGTCTGAGCGCACAGTAGGCGTGTCCAGTGTTCCTCAGCTGATGGAGATGCCACATCTCAGGTCCTCTTTGTCTGAGCACACAGTAGGCGTGTCCAGTGTTCCCCAGTTGATGGAGATGCCACATCTCAGGTCCTCTTTGTCTGAGTGCACAGTAGGGGTGTCCAGTGTTCCTCAGTTGATGGAGATGCCACATCTCATGTCCTCTTTGTCTGAGCGCACAGTAGGCCTGTCCAGTGTTCCTCAGCTGACGGAGATGCCACATCTCAGGTCCTCTTTGTCTGAGCGCACAGTAGGCGTGTCCAGTGTTCCTCAGTTGATGGAGATGCCACATCTCAGGTCCTCTTTGTCTGAGCGCACAGTAGGCGTGTCCAGTGTTCCTCAGTTGATGGAGATGCCACATCTCACGTCCTCTTTGTCTGAGCGCACAGTAGGCCTGTCCAGTGTTCCTCAGTTGATGGAGATGCCACATCTCACGTCCTCTTTGTCTGAGCGCACAGTAGGCGTGTCCAGTGTTCCTCAGCTGATGGAGATGCCACATCTCAGGTCCTCTTTGTCTGAGCACACAGTAGGCATGTCCAGTGTTCCCCAGTTGATGGAGATGCCACATCTCAGGTCCTCTTTGTCTGAGTGCACAGTAGGGGTGTCCAGTGTTCCTCAGTTGATGGAGATGCCACATCTCATGTCCTCTTTGTCTGAGCGCACAGTAGGCCTGTCCAGTGTTCCTCAGCTGACGGAGATGCCACATCTCAGGTCCTCTTTGTCTGAGCGCACAGTAGGCGTGTCCAGTGTTCCTCAGTTGATGGAGATGCCACATCTCAGGTCCTCTTTGTCTGAGCGCACAGTAGGCCTGTCCAGTGTTCCTCAGTTGATGGAGATGCCACATCTCACGTCCTCCTTGTCTGAGCGCACAGTAGGCCTGTCCAGTGTTCCTCAGCTGACGGAGATGCCACATCTCAGGTCCTCTTTGTCTGAGCGCACAGTAGGCGTGTCCAGTGTTCCTCAGTTGATGGAGATGCCACATCTCAGGTCCTCTTTGTCTGAGCGCACAGTAGGCCTGTCCAGTGTTCCTCAGCTGACGGAGATGCCACATCTCAGGCCCTCACCATCCGCAGAGGCTCCAGATCCTGGCCAGGAGTCTCCTCAGAGCTCCCTTCACATCTCTGTTCCTCAGGGTGTAGATGAAGGGGTTGAGAGTGGGGGTGATTATTGAATAGAAGAGAGAAATGAACTTGCCCTGCTCTTGGGAGTAGCTGGAAGGGGGCTGCAGGTACATGTAAATGGCAGGCAGGTAGAAGAGGGAGACGACCATCAGGTGGGAGGAACAGGTCCCGAAGGCCTTGTGTCGTCCCTTGGAGGACGGGATCCTGAGCACTGTGCGGGCAATAAAGCCATAGGAGAGAAGGATGAGAGCCAGGGGCACCAACACAAAGAAGGCCACCAGCACAGCCAGCGTGGCGTCGTTCACAGTGGTGTCAGCGCACGACAGCTTGATCATGGCTGGCACCTCGCAGAAAAAGTTGTTCAGCTCCTGCCGCCCACAGAGCGGCAGCTGCACGGTCAGGACCACCTGCACCAAGGAGTTTCCGAAGCCACTGAGCCAGGCCAGTGCCACGAGCCGCTGACAGAGAGCGTGGTGCATGAGGATGGCGTAGCGGAGGGGCTCGCAGATGGCCACGTAGCGGTCCAGGGCCATGGCGGCCAGGACGACGCACTCCGTGCATCCCAGCCAGTGGAAGACTGCGTACTGCACCGTGCAGCCTCCATAGCTGATGTTCTTCCTGGAACTGCCCATGTTGACCAGCATCTGAGGGACGGTGGTGGTGGTGTAGCAGAGGTCCAGGAAGGACAGGTGGCTGAGGAAGACGTACATGGGGCTGTGCAGCTGAGGATCCAGCCGGGATGCCAGGATGATGGCGACGTTCCCCAACATGGCCAGCACGTAGGACAGCAGGAGGACCACGAAGAGTGGGAGCTCCAGCCATGGCCGGTCAGACACACCCAGGAGGATGAGGGCTTGAGGGGGGTCCGCTGAGAAACTCCGGTTGTCACTTTTCATGCTGTGGCATTTTCTGGCGCCTGTGACACGCTGAGAATGTTGGAAATACCCGAGAAGAGGAATTAATCACATTCTTCCCCACCCAGGTTATAGCCTGATTCTCCTTACCTCTGTGGAGACACTGGGATGTGGAGGGGCCAGAACTGGGAGCCCAGCAGCAGCCCCTGTGTCTTTGCTCTCCTTCCCACTCGCTGCCTCAGCTAAGCCACTTAATCTTCCTGAACTTCTGCATCTGCAGAATGGGGAGAAATACCTGCTTCAATTGCAAAGACTTGGGGACAATAGAGACATGAAGTATGTGAGAAACTACCCTGTGAATGACGGTTGTGTTCCAGTTAGAGCGAAGCCCCCAGAGCTGCCATCGCCGTCAGAATGTTTGATTTCTCTTCCACACACATCGACAGGCAATTATCCACCTTCGTAGGCGTTCCCGTCTCGGGAAGTAGTGGTGCGAGGGAGGGGGGCGGTGACGGAAGACGGGCAGGAGGGCTTTGTGAGCAGCTGGGGGCCGCAGCCTCGCCCGCCTCGGGCTTGCATCTGGCTCCCCGACTCGGGCTGATCTCTGCTCTCAGGATGCACAGGTACAGGCAGCTCTACCACTCTCACTGGCGGCAAAGACAGCATGATTCTATCCTGTGAGTCTCTGGAGTGGAGAGTTGTGTTCTACTTCAGCCCCTGAAGGTCACTGTAACTTAATGAGACCCCAGCGCATAGAATTTTGAGTACAGTGAGAAAGTTCTTGATTGGGGTAAGAAACCTAGCCCTGGCGGGCTGATCACGAGGTCAGGAGTTTGAGACCAGCCTGGCCAATGTGGTGAAACCTCGTCTTTACTAAAAATACCAAAAAAGTTAGGTGGGTGTGGTGGGAGGCACCTGTAACCCCAGCTACCCGGGAGGCTGAGGCAGAAGAATTGCTTGAACCTGGGAGGCGGAGGTTGCAGTGAGCCGAGATCGTGCCGTCGCACTCCAGCCTGGGCAACAAGAGCAAAACTCCATCTCAAAAAAAAAAAGGCAAAGACAAAAGTAAAAAAAAGAAAGAAACGGAGCCCCTGGAATTGTCTGTGGAAAGATCAGACTGCCTCTAGAGGCAGGTTTTATATGATGGCTTGAGTGACATTTCAATTTCCTGCACCATTTCTTTGCCAAGCAGCTGTCACGTCTTAGTGATAGGAAACAATTTGATTTCTGAAAACATTGCTGTTAGGAACCGACTGTGCTGCCACCTGCTGATTCGTGGGGTTTTTCCACTGACTTTCAACCTCCTACACTCACTCAAATGGTGGACACCTCCCAGTTCCTGGTGGGGATGATATGCCCCATGATAATAATAATTTATAATTAATTGTTTATTAATTATAAATTATGATTATCAATAAATCCCATAAGATACCTTATGAAGGATTTTCATTCTTGATTTGGTACCTTATGCGTAGACTGTAAAACTAACAGAGCCCTGCTCAGCTTAGCTGCTGCAGCATTTCCCGCTGCCCCCGTTGATATTCTGAAGAACTCTACTGTGACTTGAAAACAGCTCAGACTCCAGGGTTTGAACGGAGGAATAAGTGAAAATTTTCTTTCCTTTTTCCGTAGCTTCAAAACTGCATACTGTGTGTTAGCAAATTCCCACCATTCTTGTGAAACACTCAATTATTGCACGTCCTTCCAGATTCTATCAACAACGCTTAGGAGATAAACTTCACAGAATGTGATTTTATCTCTAATGAGCTCAAGATACCAGTCAAAACAGTGAGCTGTGGCCGGGCAAAGTCAAGCTAGCACATTTTTAAGCCTAATTATTAAGAAGTAAAGGAATTATGACATTCCTTTCTCTGAGGTTTCCGATTCCAAAGTTTCTTTTCAGAGTTTAAACTGGGAGAAAAGAGAGAAGTTGTAGGGAGAGTGGAGGAAGAAGTGAGAGAATGAAGAAAGCAAGAATGACAGAGGGTAAATGTGTGCTGCAGCTTGTAATGAAGACAGGCACTCACCACTCACTGTGAGCCAGGTACTGGAATAATAACTTTATGTAGGTCCATGTTTTCACTCCTAATTCACGGAGTGATTTGGGAGGATAACTGGTCTGTCTCAGTTACACAGCAGCAAATGGTAAAGCCAGGACTGAGAGCCAAACCGTTGCTCTTTTTTTTCTTTTTTTCGCCCAGGCTGGAGTGCAGTGGTGTGATCTCTGCTCACTGAAACCTCCATCTCCCGGGTTGAAGTGATTCTCCTGCCTCTGGAGTAGCTGGGACTACAGGTGCCGGCCACCACGCCCAGCTATTTTGTATTTTTAGTAGAGACGGGTTTTCACCATCTTGGCCAGGCTGGCCTTGAACTCCTGACCTTGTGATCCACCTGCCTCGGCTTCCCAAAGTGCTGGGATTACAGGTGTGAGCCACTGCACCTGACCTCAAACTCTTGCTCTTAACTACTATTCTCTCTAGAACTTTGCTTTAAAAAAAGAGCAGCTGGTGACATGGTGAGCAGCAAGAGCCATCGAGTAAATGACTGAGACAGAAGACGCTGGGAGGGGAGATGAGGAGACAAATGTCACAGGAGATAAATGGGTGGGGATCACAGAGGAGAGGTTTTTTGTAGTTGTAGTCCACTGTACCATGCACACATACACACACACGTGCACACACACACACACACATGCACGGTTTCTCCACGGCAAAGCTGGATACTGCCCAGCCCTGCCCCTCATGGGACTGATGCCCGTCTGTTCAGGCCTTTGCACTTGGAGAGTTAGCAGGTGTCCAGCCTCTACCCTCCTTGACCTTCCTTCATCTTCCCGCTACCCAAATACAGGTGCTCCTCCAGGCACAGCCTTGCTTCCCTGGGTGAACACAGCAATTTCTGCACACATCACCGTCACGTTCAAAAGGAGACCCTCCAGACCCGTGTCCACAGCTGTCAGTTCCTCACTCACCTCTCAACTGAGGCATCCCAGATTTCACCTGGCAGCCACCCCCCACTGAGGCATCCCAGATTTCACCTGGCAGCCACCCCCCACTGAGGCATCCCAGATTTCACCTGGCAGCCACCCCCCACTGAGGCATCCCAGATTTCACCTGGCAGCCACCCCCCACTGAGGCATCCCAGATTTCACCTGGTTCTTTCTAATCAGGTTTCACTCCTCATTCGCTGCAGTTCAACACCGACCTTGCAGACAATATTGCACTATTGCCGGCAAACACGGTATCCTCATCACGGTCGGCCCGGGCAGGAACGCCCACCTGGGCTCCTTTTAGAACCTGTTACCTGCCTCTTTCAGGCAGCTTCAACCCCTCACTCACCCTCACAGGAGGTCATCTTTCTGAGACCCAGGACTTAAGAGCAAAGATATCTTTAAGAGTTTTCAATTACCAAAAAAATAAGTACCCGTCACCCAAGGAGTTATCTGCTGATTGTGTCGCCCTCACACTGAATTCCCTGCCATTTTTTCTGAGGCCGGTCACATTCCTCTGCCCTTTCTCCTTGCTTGGTTTGCAGTCCTGGTTCGGCGGCATGCTTCCTCGCAGGGAGTCTGACCTGAGCACAATCCAGGCGTTGGCTGGCACAAGCACAGCCTCACCCTCCCGCTCCCTCTTCATTCTCGGTCTCACTCAGCAGCCTCTGCAACGGAGTTAGTGCCCCGGTCCACAGTCCCTTCTCATCCTGCACCAGGACTCGGCGAATCGCACATCCTTCTGCTGGGAATGCCGGGAATGTACTGGGAATACCATCTCTCATCTCCTTCCCTTCATGTCCCAGCTCGGTTTCAGTACAGCCCAGTTTCCTTCCTGTAACTGCCCTCACTAATTAAACACTATTGATCGTCTTCTGTAACTGCCCTCACTAATTAAACACTATTGATCGTCTTCTGTAGCTCCCAGTACAAGGGGCTTTGAGGACCATTCATATCCCTACTGCCACAGCGGACCTGAGGTCTAGTTTTTCATAACACTTTAATTTGAAGGATCAAACAAATTCCTAGCATTGGGAGGAGAAGCGCAGCCAGCCGGGCCTGGGTGAGCACCCGCCTGCTCTCTGTCTGTGCAGAAGCCACTACGTGTGCCGTCCATGTGCCATTTCAGTCACTGCGGAAAACCGAGAGGTTCAGAAAGATTGAGACGTTCACCTCGTCCAGGGCTGGAGTACGAGTCCGTGGGGTAACACCCGATGCTGGTCCACACGGAGAGGAAGTTCACCTCGTCCAGGGCCGGAGTACGAGTCCGTGGGGTAACACCTGATGCTGGTCCACACGGAGAGGAAGTTGCTTCCTCATAAGGCTCTGGATGTCACAGCCTATCACTCTCAAAAGTAATGAATAGTTTCCCCTTTTTAAAAAACTACTTTATATTCATTTAAAATAAATAGAGATGGGGTCTTGCTATTTCCCAGGCTGGTCTCTAACTCCTCCCACCTCGGCCTCCCGAAGTGCTGGGATTACAGGCGTGAGCCACCTCACCCAGCCCAGCTGCCCTTTTTAAAAAAATGTATTTATATTTATTTAAAATAAATTGAGATGAGGTCTTGTCATTGCCCAGATTGGTCTCGAACTCCTCTGCCTCCCGAAGTGCTGGGATTACAGGCGTGAGCCACCTCACCCAGCCCAGCTGCCCTTTTTTAAAAAATGTATTTTATATTCATTTAAAATAAATTGAGATGAGGTCTTGTCATTGCCCAGATTGGTCTCGAACTCCTCTGCCTCCCGAAGTGCTGGGATTACAGTTGTGAGCCACCTCACCCAGGCCAGTTTCCACTCTTACATGCATGACCTTGTTAAACACCCTGTGTTTAAGCTGGAAAATGTCGAAGACCTCACCCAGTGGGACATTTTAAATGTGCTATATCATTTGGTAATCATTTCCAAGATGTTAGTTTTTTACTTTTTACTGAGATTGTAATTTCTTTAAAAACAAGAACATGTCTTACATATTTTGTTATTCACTGCATGAGGAATGCCATTAATTCACAAAATGATTATTGGTTTTGTTAGCAAATCTAAAAGCCTCATCCCTCAAATAGCTTCTTATTCCAGAGGGTAGAGTCCTCGGCCCCATCAGTTGTTCCTCCTAGTGCTGGGGAGGAGGGGAAGAAGAGAAGGAGCTGGGACCCCGCGGTGACGGGTCTGTGGGACCGAGGAGAGGGGACACTGTGGCCACCCTCAGTGCGTGGCGCAGGCAGGGTGGGCCCCTCCTCCACATGCCTCCCTCAACCCCCGCCACGCCTCACTGCCTTTTTATGTGGTATTTCTCAGAGTTTTCAACTTGGAGCTTGCTTTCTCGGGGTCTGATGCTATTCAGCTTTGCATTCTCTTTTTCTCTCTTTCCATGGCCCATCTCAGCTCAAAACTGCCCCTGTGACTGCGATTCAGCAGCCTCAAAACTAGGGGGAAGCAGAGGAAAGGGACTCAGTTTCCCCACACACTGTGCAGCGTCCACTCTCCAGACGAGTGTCGGACAGCTTGCCTACCTACAGTCAGAGGCGCCTGTTCTGCTCCCAGCTGTCTTCTCTTTATTTTTATTTTTTAGACAAAGTCTCACTCTGTCACCCCAGGCTGGAGTGCAGTGGTGCGATCTCGGCTCACTGCAATCTCAGCCTCCTGGGTTCAAGAGATTCTCCGGCCTCAGCCTCCTGAATAGCTGGGATTCCAGGAACCTACCACCACACCCGGCTAATTTCTTATTTTTAGTAGAGTTGGGATTTCGCCATGTTGGCCAGGCTGGTCTTGAACTCCTGACCTGTGATTCGCCCACCTCGGCCTCCCAAAGTGCTGGGATTACAGGCGTGAGCCACCACACCCGGCCCCGGGTATCTTCTCTAGATGAAACTACACAACACAATTGTGTATTTGCTGCCTGATGCGTGGCCACTGTTCAGCGGCCTGTCCGCCCTCCACCCCTCGTGCCCGTGGCCTCCAGCGCAGACCCTAATGCGTGGCCACTGTTCAGCGGCCTGTCCGCCCTCCACCCCTCGTGCCCGTGGCCTCCAGCGCAGACCCTAATGCGTGGCCACTGTTCAGCGGCTTGTCCGCCCTACACCCCTCGTGCCCTTGGCCTCCAGCACAGACCCTAATGCGTGGCCACTGTTCAGCGGCCTGTCCGCCCTCCACCCCTCGTGCCCTTGGTCTCCAGCGCAGACCCTAATGCGTGGCCACTGTTCAGCGGCCTGTCCGCCCTCCACCCCTCGTGCCCGTGGCCTCCAGCGCAGACCCTAATGCGTGGCCACTGTTCAGCGGCCTGTCCGCCCTCCACCCCTCGTGCCCTTGGTCTCCAGCGCAGACCAGTGCGAATGCTGCTGCGGCCGGCACCTCCACTGCCCTATACAGAGTTTAGTTTGTCTGCAGCTGAGGGTGAACCACTGACCTCCAGGGTTCCCGGCTCCCACGGACGACTTGGTCGGGGGCTGAAGGCGTCACTGCAGCCTGTCTTGGCCTTAGTTGCGGAGGGACATTTGACGATGGACTTAGTAGAAATGCTGTTCCTGTTGCAGGAAGACACCGCTCATTTCCTCTGATGGGCCGCGGGGGCCTTGCGGCTTACGGGAACCCCACCTCTGAGCCAGTCTGAGGGAGACTCTCAGTCTAGAAGAGTCCTGTCCTTGCGACAGCTTGCTGGGGAGACTCAGAGTTCCTGGACGTTCCCTTGGCAGTGCGTGAGGTCCGGGGATCTGCCCGAAGCTCGGCCCCCCAGACTGCTCACAGACACTTTGCTGTGGTGGAGGTTCTGCCGAGGGTAAAACTTTGAGGCAATAAACCATGCCCATGTCATGCTCCCTGTTCATTTCAGAATCACCCCTCAGGTTTAACCTGACCCCATCCGCTCCACTGTTTTCTCTAGGGGCCCATTCTGTTTCCCCTGACGTTACAGTAAAAACTTGGTCTCCTCTGGCTATGAAGTTATCCCTGATGTTTTATTTAATTAATGTCTAAGGGGTTAGCTGATAATTGAGGTGGTGTGTGGGCTTGGAGTTCTGGCAATTAACGGCAAATCCTAGAATACCGGGAGACCAGAGGAAACAGACCGTAACAGGGAATGAGAACTCGTGCGTGTGCGTGTGTGTGTGTCTGTGTGTGTCTGTGTCTGTGTGTGTCTGTGTGTCTGTCTGTGTTTGTGTGTCTGTATGTGTGTCTGCGTGTGTGTGTGTCTGTGTGTATCTGTATGTGTGCGTGTGTCTGTGTGTGTCTGCATGTATCTGTGTGTCTCTGTGTGTGTCTCTGTATGTGTGCGTGTGTGTCTGTCTGTGTCTGTGTGTGTCTGCGTGTGTCTGTGTGTGTCTGTCTGTGTCTGCGTGTCTCTGTATGTGTGCATGTGTCTGTGTGTCTGTGTTTGTGTGTCTGTATGTGTGTCTGTGTCTGTGTATGTGGTTGTGTGTCTGTATGTGTGTCTGTGTGTGTGTCTGTGTCTGCGTGTCTGTGTGTGTCTGTGTGTCTCTGTATGTGTGCGTGTGTGTCTGTCTGTGTGTCTGTATGTGTGTGTGTGTCTGTGTGTGCCTGTTTGTGTGTCTGTATGTGTGTCTGTGTCTGTCTATGTGGTTGTGTGTCTGTATGTGTGTCTGTGTGTGTGTCTGTGTCTGCGTGTCTGTGTGTATCTGTGTGTCTCTGTGTGCGTGTGTGTCTGTCTGTTTGTGTGTCTGTGTGTGTCTGTATGTGTGTGTGTGTCTGTGTGTATCTGTATGTGTGCGTGTGTCTGTGTGTGTCTGCGTGTATCTGTGTGTGTCTGTGTGTCTCTGTATGTGTGCGTGTGTGTCTGTGTGCGTCTGCGTGTGTCTGTGTCTGTGTGTCTGTGTGTCTCTGTATGTGTGCGTGTGTCTGTGTGTCTGTATGTGTGTCTGTGTCTGTGTATGTGGTTGTGTGTCTGTATGTGTGTCTGTGTGTGTGTCTGTGTCTGCGTGTCTGTGTGTGTCTGTGTGTCTCTGTATGTGTGCGTGTGTGTCTGTGTGTCTGTGTGTGTCTGTATGTTTGTGTGTCTGTATGTGTGTCTGCGTGTTTGTGTGTTTGTGTCTGTGTGTGTTTGTGTGTCTGTATGTGTCTGTGTCTGTATGTGTGTCTATGCATCTGTGTGTATGTCTGTGTGTGTCTATGTATGTGTGTGTGGTTGTGTCTGTATGTGTCTGTGTTTGTGTCTGTGCATCTGTGTGTATGTCTGTGTGTCTGTGTGTGTCTGTGTATGTGTGGTTGTGTGTTTGTATGTGTGTCTGTGTGTGTCTGTCTATGTGTGTGTTTGTGTGTCTCTGTGCTTGTGTGTGTCTGTGTCTGTGCCTGTGTGTTTGTGTCTGTATGTGTGTGTCTGTGTCTGTGTGTGATTCTGTGTGTTTCTGTATGTGTGTGTATGTCTGTGTGTCTGTGTTTGTGTGTCTATGTGTGTGCCTGCATGTGTGTGTCTGTATTTGTGTGTCTGTATGTCTGTGTGTCTGTATGTGTGTGTCCGTGTGTGTTTATGTGTCTGTGTGTGTAACTCTTTAGGGTTGGTGTGTGGTGGGGGGATTACTCTAATGTCAGTGGCGTAGTACCTACTGTTACTACGTGTGTATTCAGTTAGAGCCTGAGACCTGAACTGGCTTCAGCACCAGGTTCAGTCACTCATGGTGGGTGTCTGAGCAGGTGATCTGACCCACCTGTGTCTCAGTGTGTCAGCTGTAAAGTACAGGAGACACTGGGATGGTTTTGTACAGTCTGTGACGAGGGTGGAATGAATCGGTATCTGTAAAGCACTCAGAACATGAGAGGCACAGAGCCATACGTGTCGAGGTGTTTTTTCCTATACGTTTTCTCAGCACCCTGTTCTATTTTTCACATGGAGGGGATAAAAAAGTCTTCATGAGAGAGCCCACAAGAAGTAGTGCAAATTTTATTTATTTTTATTTTTGTATTTGTATAACTTTAAGGGCCACTGGTACAGTTTTGTTACATGGATATCTCGGGCAGCGGTGAAATCTGGGCGTTCAGCGTGACTTTCACCCGCATCACGTACATTGTACCCAGCAGGCAATTTCTCATCCCTCGTCCCCTGCCACCCTCCCGCCCTCCTGGTCTCCAGGGCTAGTCTGCACCCTCCACGCCCCTGTGTCCACGTCATCCAGCTCCCACTTGTAACTGAGAACACGCTCCTGCCCTCCTGGTCTCCAGGGCTAGTCTGCACCCTCCATGCCCCTGTGTCCACAACATCCAGCTCCCTCTTGTAACTGAGAACACGTGGTATTTGACTTTCTGTTTCTTAGTTGTTTAAAATAGTGGCCTCCAGTTCCATCCACGATGCAGCAAAGACACGACTACATTCTTTTACGCCTGAATAGAATTCTTTTAGCGCAAATTTTAATTCATGAGCTGCACTTCATGCTATGAAATGCTGCTATGGGAACCAGCGTGAACAATGTGAACAGCGGCACCTTGGCGCAGCGGCTCTCCCTCTCTAGGATTTGACTTGATCATATTTGGCCTCTAGCTTTAGATGTCTACGTGGACAGGGGGTGAATCATGGCCATGAGTTAGGGCTCTATATTTCCCTTCTGAGGTTGGAGGGAGGAGAGAGAATATGTCCTAGAGGAAGATGGTGATAAGAGGGAACGTTCCTTGATTCTAAGCATGCTCTGTTGTACTCTCCCCCACGGAGAGCCAGATGAGGCACGAGGGACATCTTAGACACACACACTCTCTTTTTTTTTTTTTGAGACGGCGTTTCACTCTTGTTGCCTAGTCTGTTGAATAGTGGTGCGATCTCGGCTCATTGCAGCCTCCACCTCCTGGGTTCAAGCAATTCTCCTGCCCCAGCCTCCCAAGTAGCTGGGATTATAGCTACCCACCTCCATGCCAGGCTAATTTTTGTGTATTTAGTAGAGACGGGGTTTCACCATGTTGGCCAGGCTGGTCTCGAACTCCTGGCCTCAGGTGATCCGCCCACCTCAGGCTCCCAGAATGGTGGGATTATAGGTGTGAGCCACCGCGCCTGTGCTGAGGAAATCCAGATGCAATTGTTGGAAACTCTCACGACTGAGACTGACACAGGGTCCCAGCAGAATCGTGCTAACTGTCATCTTGATCATCTTTCTTCAAATATCTCTTCTCCCTTCAAACATCTTCTTATTGTTGGTGCCCCCTTTACTCCACACAGCAAGGTGCCCTGTGATGCAATTATGTTTTCCAGACTTTCTAACAGATAGAGGAAGCCATAGAGATAAAATTACTGGGAACGCTTGGAAAAACATTAGCCAATCCTCCTTTCTCTATTTTTGTGCCTGGAATGTAGTCTTGATGGCTGGAGCCCTGGCAGCCACATTTCACCTTAAAGCAATCTTAAAGAGGAAAGCCACACAGGAAGAATGGCGGAACACTGAGAAGGAGCCAGGGTACTCGGTATCTGATGGCCACGGAGGAGCCATGAACTGTTGACCTCCAGTTTCTTCGACGTAAAAGTAGTAAGCTTCCATCTTATTCACAGCACTGATCTGGGTCTTGTGTCTCAGGAAACGGAACTCAATTCTGGCAGTGATTTCAGGAAGATTTTCCGATGTTTGTTTTGTAATGTTATTGTGTTACAAGATATAACAAAGCTTGGATGTTGGTAATTCCAGCCTCTAGAAGAATGTGATCTAACGCAGCCTGTGTTGACATCAACATCACAGATTAACCATTGAAAAATAAACAAATGAATACATGTAACGGTCAAATGGATGAGACAAATACTTAACACAGTGTGTACTGAAGATGAAGGCAGCGGGATTCAAAAGACATTTTATCTTCCCAGGCATTCCAGAATGAGAAAAGGGAAGACTTGTTCTGCCTGGTGTGAACTGGAGGGTTCCCCGGGGAGAGAGAGGGCGTGATACGAATTGCTGCATTTCTAGAATTATGTGTTATTTCAGCTGTGGTTAGTATTTGAATAAAGAAAGACTTGCGCTGATATCCGTAAGGAATACATTTAAGCTGACATTTATTTAACGATAGCAAGTGGTGAAAACGGGCTTTTGCAGTCAAATGAACTGGATTCAAATCCCAGGCCTCTCGTATCAAGCGTGGGACCTTAAATGACATAAGCCTTCTGACGCTAAGTCTCCTTACCTGTACCATAGAAATAATAATTTCTGACCACTGGATTGATATAACAATAACTGGAATAATATATGCAAATATATTCATAAGTTCCCGGCACAAAACTTAGTAAGTGGCCGTCCAGACTCCTTCCATTCACCCATCAACAAATGTTTAAGAAATTCTTATGATGTGCCATGTGCAGTGACTACTGGTGAGAGGCAGTGTAAGTGGAATTATTTGTGCTCTCAAGGAAACTTTGGAGTGATAGAAGTGTTTTACTAGTTGCTTGGAATGGTAGTTGCACAACTACCTACACTTAGCAAAACTCATCAAATTGATTTCGTTACATGCAAATTATACCTGAATAAAGCTATAAGAGAGTATTTGGGCACATGTGGAGCTACCAGAACGGTGCAGAAAAGAGGCATTAAGCAAATCGTTGCATAACTACGGAAGTATAGCTGTGAGAAGAATTAAGAAGAAAAAGAAATGACAACAACGAATGCTTAGAAAAGGACCTACTCCGGGCTGGGAGACGTGGAGGGCAGAGAACACGTCCTCCTGGATGGGACGTTCAACCTGATTGCTATCCTCATCAAGTGTAATGACTTCCGAGACGTCCACTGGTGAATACTAATCGGGGGAAACACAGTCACAACTTGGAGCTGTGTCTCTGCTAACGCCATGAGGATGTCAGCGCTGGCCCCCGCCAGCAGGACCTGCAATCCGAGTGCTGCAGGGACAGTGTTGCTGCCCTGCCGGTCCTCCCCCTGCTCTGACTGATGGCAGTGTCCATAGTATCCACGCCATTTAACTTATTGATGGATATAATAATGTCTTCACTAGATTTATGGGAAAGACCTTTGTTCACAAATAAATAGCGAAGATCAGCCCAGGATTAAGTATCATCTAAGATTTTTCCTCTTTGTGCTCTATTCTAATCAATTAAAATGAAAATTAACCAAGGCGTCCTTCTAAGACCACACAATTTGATTCACGATTCAATAAAAATCACATAGGTAATAAAGTAACTAATTTCAGGCTATGTCATGAAAACCACTGCAGGGTATTGTCAATACAAACATGTGGATGGCTACAAATGAGAGAAAAAGGAAGGACTGCTTCAGCAGGAAAGCATCTCAAAAATTAGATTTAATGTATAAGGACTGCACTTTCAGATTAACCAGACAGGAAAAACCATGTCAAAAAAAAATAAAGAAGTAAAGTAAGATTTAAAAACTCAACTTTTTTTTTTTTTTTAAGGAAAGGAAAATGAGAATAGGAGGACTGGTAAAGAAGGAACTAGAAAGATTAAACAGAATCCTTCGTGAGAGACGTAGTGTGACAGATAACTTACAACAGATTTTAATTTGTGTTTGTGAAACATTAAACTTTAAAAAGCATTTCAGGTCATGTGAGAGCATGGCTCTAAATTGTAAACTTCAGAAACTCTTCGTATTTGCTGATGGATTGTAACTAGTGAGATTTTTTCCAAAATAATTAATTTATAATAACTTCCAAATAATTCATATAATTCTTAAAGATGACAGAGTCCAGAGCTAATAGGGGATGTAAGAAGACTGTGCAATGCTTCACGTGAGCCTAGAGGAAAACACATAACAGTCTTCGCACTAGCTTTGGGATGCATTATCATTGTACCAGTTTGCCACTTTTCCAACTTAAAATCGAGTTAAATAAGATATTAAGTTAAAATTAAAAATTCTAGTTCAACAAATAGGTGGGAAGAGCTTTAAATAAAAAGCTTTATTCTTTTTTAAAAAATAAATTTTGTTGTGTACACTTAAGGCATAGAACATGATGTTATGAGAGCCACACAGAGGTCGTGAAAGGTTACTATGGTGGAAGAATTCCCATCACCTCATAGCTATCTGCGCCAGCTGATGGCAAGAGGAGAGAAGCGAGTATGATCCACTCAGTTAAAAAGCTCTGAATATGAGGCAGTGTTATTAACTCCAGTCCTTGTGTTGTGCTGTGAGTTAGATCTTACACCTGCTCACTCTGCATATCTACTACTTTCCATGCTTTCCGCCACCTCTCTCCATTACCTGAGCCCAAAGCAGTTTTATTCTCCAGATCTGTGTATTTGACCTTTCTCCTCAGATTCCACATATAAGTGAGATGATGCAGTATTTTTCCCTTTGTGTCTGGCTGATTTTCCTTAGCATGATTTCCACCAGGTCTCTGGAAATGGTGGGTCAATGGCCGCATTTCCTCCTTTCTGAGGCGGTAAGATTCTTATACCTTTCGAGCTATCTAGTTCACACGTGTGTATTTTTCACTGACAGATGCCTGTGTTGTTTTCACTATTGGCTGTTGTGACTAGCGCTGCACTGATGTGGGAGAGCAGATGTCTTCATGAGGTGGTGATTTCAGCGTCTTTGGTGTACACCCACAAAACGGATGCCTGGATCATAGAGGAGTTTTCTTTTTAACTTCTTTAGGACTCTCCAACCTGTTGTCCTTAATGGCTGCAGCAATTTCCAAATTTCCATTCCCAGCAACAGCGTACAGCCTCCCTTCGTCCCACATCCTCAGCAACAGGTCTCACCTCTCGCCTTTTCGATAATAGCAGTCCTGAAGATGTGATGTGTTAGCTCACAGCAGTTTTGAGTTGCAGGATTCTTTATAAACTGTTCAGACCTTATCGGATTTTTTCCCCGCAATCTATAGGTTGCCTTTTCATTTCGTTGCTTGTATCCTTTGCAGAATCTTTGTAGTTTGATGTAGTCCCATTTATTTAAGGAACCTTTACTATTACACCTTATTCTATGGCATTTATGACCTGGGGCTTTGCAAAGATGTAAGAAGCGGTGAACTGGTGAAAGATGCTGTCCAAGCGCCGAAAGTCCTTTGAGCAAAATCAGGGTCTCTCCAGATTTCTAGACTTATCTTTCTCTCCCTTTGCTTAACAACTGTGTCTCCAGAACACTGTCCTCCTTGGCCCTGAAAACAAACATGTACTGGTGTTCTTCAGTAGAGTTCTTCATGCTTATAGAAGTACATACATGTGTGCAAATCAAAGATGTGCTCCTTATATGACACATTATGTCGTATGAATGTAAATAATATGCATAAAAGTTTAACTTCTCTCTGCTTCTCATCTCTCTACAGCATTTACTTTAGGATTAGCATCCAGGCTTTAGAAGAACATCACGGGGTGAACATTTAACACAGTTATTTAATCAAAGAGAATTTAAGTGGATTTTAAGATAAAAAGTAAATACTATAATTATATGTTACATATCAAGGTCAATAGTAGCTGTGAATACATATTGCCTGTTTCATAAAAGAGTTATTTCTTGTGCTGAGAAGCTAGTCAAAGGTGAATATACTCATATGTAAGTTTGGGCTTTATTATTAATTCTTTGCCAACTAAGAATGAGATTTACAAATGCCTTTTCTTTTTTAAATGGAGTTGCGCTCTTGTTACCCAGGCTGGAGTGCAATGGTGCCATCTTGGCTCACCGCAACCTCCGCCTCCTGGGTTCAGGCAATTCTCCTGCCTCAGCCTCCTGAGTAGCTGGGATTACAGGCACGCACCACCATGCCCAGCTAATTTTTTGTATTTTTAGTAGAGACGGGGTTTCACCATGTTGACCAGGATGGTCTCGATCTCTTGACCTCGTGATCCACCTGCCTCGGCCTCCCAAAGTGCTGGGATTACAGGCTTGAGCCACCGCGCCCAGCCCACAAATGCCTTTTTTTAAAGAAAGAGATTATTTCCAGGATACTCAGTACAGGATTTATCAAGAAGTGCTCTATTACACAGCAAGGTGTCTGTAGGTAAGAATAATGTATTGCATATTTCTGGTTGGGTGTGGGGCTCACACCTGAAATCCCAGCACTTTGGGAGGCCGAGACGGGTGGATCACGAGGTCAAGAGATCGAGACCATCCTGGTCAACACGGTGAAACCCCGTCTCTACTAAAAATACAAAAAAATTAGCTGGGCATGGTGGTGCGTGCCTGTAATCCCAGCTACTCAGGAGGCTGAGGCAGGAGAATTGCCTGAACCCAGGAGGCGGAGGTTGCAGTGAGCTGAGATCGCGCCATTGCACTCCAGCCTGGGTTACAAGAGCGAAACTCCGTCTCAAAAAAAAATAAATTAAAAAAATATATATATATATATATATATAACATACATATATATTACATATATATTACTATATTTAGCTCAAATAAAGTGATGTAAATTATATGCTACATTATGTATTAAATCCATCACAAATATGATTAATTATATAGAATGCATATCATGTTACGCGTTATACTGTGTATTATGTGGCATATGACATTAGCCAGCATGCTGAGAAATGAGTATATCATGTACTCGTGGACGTTGCTTTTTTACTGCGGGCTGTTTAGGATTATATTCATCTTTTCTAGTGGCAGGACTCTTTCTTCCCCAAGCTACACAGTGGTGAAATCCCAGTCCATTTTCTCTACGTGGCAGTGATTTCAGTGTGACATGAACTGCCTTTCACATCTCCATGGCTTTGCTGCTTTTACTGGGGGCTCCCTGGCTGTTATCTGATTCTGTTGAAATCCTGTGTTTTGCTGTCTCTGCAGCCTCTTCCTCATTCTGCTCTGGGGAGCATGTCAGATACTCAGGGCACGCAGTACTTGCTTACTAAGAACCCATTCCCACCCTCCAAGTTCTAAGATCAGAAACGAGGTAGGTACTACCCTCTGCCATCTTTCACTGTACTCGGAAAGTAGAATAATTTCTGAAATTCCCAAGGGCTGCAGAAGCATTACAAGGAAACCGAAAACACACGTTTGAGAGATTCTGCAGACGATTAGCTTCAACTTCCACAGGTTACTTCTAAAACCAATCTGCCTCAGAGCCCAGGAGCCGGTGCCAGTTCTCCTTCTCTGCTCCCTTTTCACAATCACTCTTCTCCACTTCACAATAAAAAACTGTTTTAACCCTTCCTGAAGATGACTAAGAAACTTTGCTCTGTGGTCCAAAATCCTCACCAAAGGGATACTCTTTTTAAAAAAGTGTCCTTTATGGCAGAAGGAAAGTGCAGAGCTTAGGCAGGAACGACTGAAGGCAGCATCGCCTGATGGCCACCAGGGGGCGAGCGTGCTGCAGCTCCGGGGCCCCCTTCACTCCGCCTCGGGGTTAACCTTTTTCCTTCTCATCTTTGTGAATACCTATTTTAGAGCTAGAAACCAGGCTTGAAAAACAATGTCACGGGGATGCATTTTCAAATTTGTATAAATGTGGTAAGTGCAGCTTTAAGACATGGGTATACTGCGTGAGGTGAAGCCAGGGCGCTGAGTGTAACCATCGCCTGCAGTGTGCACCATTTCCCATCCTCGCCCTTCCCGCTCGGACACCCTTCTGAGGCTCCTGCCATTCCACACTCTTATGTCCATGTGTACACAGCATTTAGCTCCCACTTACAGGCGTTTCACACACTTATTCAATTAAGAGTACACAGAGGCCTTTTCAGATGAAAAGTTGAGTGTGGTTGCCTGCCTGGTTTGAAAATGAGGACTGGATTTGCTCACATAGTTAAGGGGAAGGAGTTGTAAGGAGTTATAAAGATAAGAGATGAACCTGCCCATGAAATTTAGTCCAAATGAACTGTGGAGCTCTGATCTGATACCACCCCTGACTGTCTTCTCTGCCCTAGGAAATATTAGAGAGGGAGCAGACGTTCAGAGCCATGCCCACTTTGAAGCAGATGCTTCATTACGAGCAAAGCATTTGTCTTCATCTCGAAAATGTTGGGCTGGGAAGTCAGCTTCTGTTTAGATATGTGGGGGAGGAAAAGGCATTTTATTTAGCTGGACATCATGGTGCCACTTGTAGTCTCGGCTGCTTGGGAGACTGAAGCAGAGAGACTGAAGCAGGAGCATGACTTGAGGCCAGGAGTTCAAGACCGGCCTTGGCAACAGAGTGAGATCCCGGCTGTACAAAACATAAAAAAAATTAGCCAGGTGTGGGAGTGTGCACCTGTGGTCCCTTGAGAGGCTGAGGCAGGAGGATTGCTTGAAACCAGGAGGTCAAGGCTGCAGTGAGCCATGATCCTGCCACTGCACTCCAGCCTGGTTGCTAAAGTCACATCTTGTCTCAAAACAAGCAATCAAATAAACAAAAAACCGAAAAACTAAACAAAAAATGAAAAGGCAAGTCACAGACTACAGGCATAACCAGCTTTAAATTTAAATTAAATTTAATTTTTTGAGCCCAGGAGGAGTTCAAGGATGTAGTAAGCTATGATTGTGCCACCGTACTCCAGCCTGGGTTACAGAGCCAAACCCTTTCTCTTAAAAACAAACAAACATGAACAAAAGGGAGGCATTTCATAAAGGACAGGCTTGGATCTAGTTTCTGATGACATCTACTTTTAAATAATATTATGAGTAGAGAGTAAATGGGTAGTATACATTTTTTTTTGCTATAAGTTTCTGGTTAACTTCCCCTCTATTTGTTATGAGAGATCAAAAGTAGGTATCTTCCAGGCCAGGCACAGCGGCTCACAACTGTAATAGTGGTACTTTGGGAGGCCAAGGTAGGAGGATCACCTGAGCCCAGGAGTTTGAGACCAGCCCAGGCAACATAGGGAGATCCTGTCTATAAAAAAGAATTTGAAAGTATGTATTTTAAAAAGTAGGCATCATTCAGAAAATGGAGTCTCTCATGGCTTTGGCAAGTGGTGAAAACACGTTCAACAAGGGCAATGGCTTTGGCGAGTGGTGAAAACACGTTCAACAAGGGCAATGGCTTTGGCGAGTGGTGAAAACACATCCAACAAGGGCAATGGCTTTGGCGAGTGGTGAAAACACGTCCAACAAGGGCAATGGCTTTGGCGAGTGGTGAAAACACATCCAACAAGGGCAATGGCTTTGGCGAGTGGTGAAAACACGTTCAACAAGGGCATTGCACATTTCTTGAGCCCCAGTAAACTGGGATCCCCTTTGCACTTTATTAATTCTCAGTTTAAATCTCCGTTCAATCACTGCTCCATGTCTAACGTCTTAGGCATTTAGAGCTTGATATTTATTGATCAATATACAATGGAAGAGAGCTGTCTCTAATCTCTAAAAGCACGCGATGAAATAGAGAAATTAGGCAAATGCAGATGCTGGCTCATAAAAATGTAAGATAAATCAAATCAAATTTGTCATAAATTAGTTAAAGAAGTGAAGTGAATCTCTTATGGTGAGGTTGAAATTATTATCTCAAATAAAAGGATGAGATGGATTGTGAGGGCATCGATGAAGAAAGAATAAGATGAATTGTAGGGTGACAAGGTGTTGGAGGAAGGAGAGAGGGCATGGGGATACTCGGGAGCAGGAGAGTTTAGAATGAGTGGTTGGGTAGGACACAACAATCCAATAAGTCTTTCTAAATATCTTCTTGGGGTCTGCTCAAGTGTTCTAGCAAATGTTCTTGAGACCAGTTGGTAAAGGGGAGGAGTTACAGGAAGGGATTTGAAAAGATGGCCGTGTTCACCCTCTGCAGGTAGATGGACCATGCTGCCCATTGCATCCACTGAAAGGAAGACATTTGGGAAGGGTCAAGAAAAACACAATGGCTCTATTTGGGATTCAGAAGATGACACCTTCCAGTCAAAAGAGCTTCTCCAGACATAAGGGTAGCTGACGTGAGAGACGGGACTCTTTCTTTGGAGCTTGTGGACACTCGTTTGGAAAGCCGACATGCTGTCATTAACGGATGCGTGCAGGCAGAGATTCCGACACGCTGTCATTAACGGACGCGTGCAGGCAGAGATTCCGACACGCTGTCATTAACTGCTGCGTGCAGGCAGAGATCCCGACACGCTGTCATTAACGGATGCGTGCAGGCAGAGATTCCGACACGCTGTCATTAACGGATGCAGGCAGAGATTCCGACATGCTGTCATTAACGGATGCAGGCAGAGATTCCGACACGCTGTCATTAACGGACGCGTGCAGGCAGAGATCCCGACACGCTGTCATTAACGGATGCGTGCAGGCAGAGATTCCGACACGCTGTCATTAACGGATGGGTGCAGGCAGAGATTCCGACACGCTGTCATTAACGGATCCGTGCAGGCAGAGATTCCGACACGCTGTCATTAACGGCTGCAGGCAGAGATTCCGACACGCTGTCATTAACGGATCCGTGCAGGCAGAGATTCCGACACGCTGTCATTAACGGCTGCAGGCAGAGATTCCGACACGCTGTCATTAACGGCTGCAGGCAGAGATTCCGACACGCTGTCATTAACGGATGCAGGCAGAGATTCCGACACGCTGTCATTAACGGACGCGTGCAGGCAGAGATTCCGACACGCTGTCATTAACGGATGCAGGCAGAGATTCCGACACGCTGTCATTAACGGCTGCAGGCAGAGATTCCGACACGCTGTCATTAACGGATCCGTGCAGGCAGAGATTCCGACACGCTGTCATTAACGGCTGCAGGCAGAGATTCCGACACGCTGTCATTAACGGACGCGTGCAGGCAGAGATCCCGACACGCTGTCATTAACGGATGCAGGCAGAGATCCCGACACGCTGTCATTAACGGCTGCGTGCAGGCAGAGATCCCGACACGCTGTCATTAACGGATGCAGGCAGGCAGAGATCCGGACACGCTGTCATTAAAGGCTGCGTGCAGGCAGAGATTCCCACACGCTGTCATTAACGAATGCAGGCAGGCAGAGATCCCGACATGCTGTCATTAACGGATGCATGCAGGCAGAGATTCCGACACGCTGTCATTAACGGATGCAGGCAGAGATCCCGACACGCTGTCATTAACGGCTGCATGCAGGCAGAGATTCCCACACGCTGTCATTAACGAATGCAGGCAGGCAGAGATTCCGACACGCTGTCATTAACGAATGCAGGCAGGCAGAGATTCCGACACGCTGTCATTAACGGATGCGTGCAGGCAGAGATTATCTGGCTTTTCAAGACCTCCACACCCTAGGATAGTAGGATCCTACTCCATGCCCTTTTCACATCCGTATTTCTCAGGGTGTAGATGAGTGGATTGAGCAGCGGAGTGACAACACAGAAGAAAGACATGAACTTGGCTTGAGGATTATTGGCAGGGGGCTGGAGGTACATGTAGATTGCTGGCCCAAAGTACATGATGGCGACCGACATGTGCAGGAGTTCAGGTGGCAAGTGTGTCCCAAAATACGACTTTCATATTTCAATCTTCATATGCTGAAGCATTAACCCCCAGTGTGACTGCATCTGGAGACAGAATCTTTGGGAGGTAATTAAGGTAATTAATGTTAAATGAGACAACGAAGGTGGCATCCTAATCCAACAGAACTGTGGCCTTTTGTAAGAGAAGTACTCGCTCTCGCTCTGTCTTCCTCTCTCTCTCTCTTTCGTATTCGTTCTCTCTCCCCACCATGTGAGGACACAGAGAAAAGGTAATCTTTCACAAGCCAGGAAGAGAGTTTTCACCAGAAACCAAAACCTGACAGAAACTTCATCCTGAACTTTTCAGCCTCCAGAACTCTGAGAAAATAAATTTGTTTTTCTTTTCTTTTCTTTTTTTGAGAGGGAGTTTCCCTCTTGTTACCCAGGCTGGAGTGCAATGGCGGGATCTCGGCTCACCGCACCCTCCGCCTCCTGGGTTCAGGCAATTCTCCTGCCTCAGCCTCCTGAGTAGCTGGGATTACAGGCATGCGCCACCGTGCCCAGCTAATTTTTTGTATTTTTAGTAGAGACGGGGTTTCACCATGTTGACCAGGATGGTCTTGATCTCCTGACCTCGTGATCCACCCACCTCAGCCTCCCAAAGTGCTGGGATTACAGGTGTGAGCCACCGCGCCCGGCCCAAATTTCTGTTTGTTTTTTTTTTTTAAGCTGTGGTGGTAATTTGTTAGGGCAGCCCAAGAATGCAAATGCATCATCTTCGTTATATTGTCTCTCTCTGCCTCATTCACTCTTCCATCCTTTTCATTTCATTAAAAACAAATCACTGTGTAACATTGTCTGTCTCTGCCTCATTCACTCTTCCATCCTTTTCATTTCATTAAAAACAAATCACTGTGTAACATTGTCTCTCTCTGCCTCATTCACTCTTCTGTCCTTTTCATTTCATTAAAAACAAATCGCTGTGTAACATTGTCTGTCTCTGCCTCATTCACTCTTCCATCCTTTTCATTTCATTAAAAACAAATCACTGTGTAACATTGTCTCTCTCTGCCTCATTCACTCCTCTATCCTTTTCATTTCGTTAAAAAACAAATCACTATGTAACATTGTCTGTCTCTGCCTCATTCACTCTTGTATCCTTTTCATTTCATTAAAAAACAAATCACGGGGATAGCCTGGGGATGAATATCAAGTGTGGGTGAAGGGGAGGAAGGCAGCAAAACACACTGCCATGTGTGTACCTATGCAACTATCTTGCATGTTCTGCACATGTACCCCAAACTTAAAATGCAATAAAAATTAATAAAATAAAATAAAATAAAAAAACAAATCACTATGTAACATTGTCTGTCTCTGCCTCATTCACTCTTGTATCCTTTTCATTTCATTAAAAACAAATCACTATGTAACATAAAGTCTGGATACACAGGAAATGTTTTCATTTGTTCCAAATTTTGAAGAATTTTTAGTCTCACATATGGGAAGAGAACATATGAACTAGTTTCAGAAAACAAATAGTATGAATTTGGAAACATAGTTTCTTGAAGGCTGAAAAATGAAAACTATGAGTTAAGATTTTAGAAAATGTTAAAAAAAAAAAAAATGGCCGGGCACAGTGGTTCACGCCTGTAATCCCAGCACTTTGGGATGCTGAGGTGGGCAGATCATGAGGTCAGGAGTTCGAGACCAGCCTGACCAACATGGTGAATACAAATACATCTGTACTGCAAATACAAAAATTAGTTGGGCTTGGTGGTGTACACCTGTAATCCCAGCTACTCAGGAGGCTGAGGCAGGAGAATCACTTGAACCTGGGAGGCAGAGGTTGCAGTGAGCCCAGATTGTGCCACTACACTCCAGCCTGGGCAACAGAGCAAGACTCCATCTCAAAAAAAAAAAAAAAAAAAAAAGAAGAAGAAGAAAAAAGGAAAATGCTACAAAAATATCATTTTTCTTTATGTGGAAATAAAAACACACAAGGAAGAAGTAGAATAATTGCTAACTACAATCAATCTTATTTAGAAAAGTTAGTTCTAGAAGAGCATTTCAGCACCATATTGTCAAGCAATTAGGAATACGCACTTTGCATTTAACATGTGTTTAATTCTTTAGATTCGTAGATATTACAGCACAGTATCTTGAATTAACTTGTAAATGTTTATGGTCATGGAAAATTTTTAACAGAAAAAGTATTGGCTGGGCGCAGTGGCTTACACCTGTAATCCCAGCACTATGGGAGGCCGAGGCAGTCAGATCGCTGGAGGTCAGGAGTTCGAGATCAGCCTGACCATCATGGTGAAGCCCTGTCTCTACTAAAAATACAAAAAAAAAAAAAAAAAGAAAGAAAAGAAAAGAAAAAAGGGAAAAAAAATAGCCAGGCGTCGTGGTGCGTGAAAGCAGAATCCTGGAATTAAACATCTACTAAAATTGGTGATAAACTCTAGGGAGGCCTAGAGGAGATAAATACATAATCTTGCAATTTTATAAGCGTTTTATAAGCATTTTGAGGAAGTGTGAGCAGTAGTAGAAAATGTAGGTAATACTAAGCAACATGAAAAATAGCATGATTTGCAGAATGTGGCTTTGGATGTTGGTTGAGAGTGGGGACCACGGACATGGTTGGGACACGTGGTTTAGGGTGATGGACACAGTGTTTGTATCCCAAGTAAATATCTCTGGATTGGTGTCACAGACACAGTGACACCACATACATAGGGCGAGAAGTGGTAGCACTTTGAGCCTCAGTCTTCTTGCACAAAAATGCAGGAAATAATGTTCGCGTCCTAAGGTTTGGAAATGATTGAATGCTTTAATGTATGGGAATAGAAGGCCTGCTGAAACTTTTTTTTTTTTTTTTTTTTTTGAGACGGAGTTTCGCTCTTGTTACCCAGGCTGGAGTGCAATGGCGCAATCTTGGCTCACCGCAACCTCCGCCTCCTGGGTTCAGGCAATTCTCTTGCCTCAGCCTCCTGAGTAGCTGGGATTACAGGCACGCGCCACCGTACCCAGCTGATTTTTTGTATTTTTAGTAGAGACGGGGTTTCACCGTGTTGACCAGGATGGTCTCGATCTTTTGACCTCGTGATCCACCCGCCTCGGCCTCCCAAAGTGCTGGGATTACAGGCTTGAGCCACTGCGCCCGGCCCCGAAACTTTTTATAATGATGATTTCTTCATTCTAAAAATAATTTTTTGGTAAGTAATAATATTAAAAGAAAAAAAAAAACAACAAGCAAAACCTTAACAGTATGCAAGAATCAGTGTGGGAAGAGCAGAAATTACGTTGCCATGTTCCAAGTACTACCTCCTACATTTTAACAGTTGCTCAGCCCTGGGCAATTCAGTTAGCTTCCAGCTGAATCTCTATTTTTTCACTTCTAGAGCAAGAATTATCACAGTTTACATATTATTTTCACTTTAAGTTGGTGCTAAATAAATGGGAAATATATGTAGCAAATGAAAAGGAAACTGAAGCACAGAGGCTTCAGAAAACCTGCAAGAGAAAGGGAGCTGAACCATGACGCAGCTGGAGATCACCTTCAGGCCAGAAGCCAGGCGCTTTCACTTCACCACCTCCTAAAGAGATGCAAATCTATGGTGATGCAAAGCTGGCTCGTGCACATTACCCGAACAATCAAGAAGCTGATTCTGAGTAAAAAAGATAACATTTAAATAGATTTTGCTTTAAAATTCAATGGCTCCATTATAGGATAGGGGGAAGCTGGTTGGGAAATGGCAGGTGTAATAAAATTCTGACAATCTATTTCCTTTCTTTTTCTACGTTCAGTTTCGAAGGTTCTATGATCGTTTTCTTTGATCACACATTTTAAACAAATAGAGCAATGCAGAAATTATAAGAAAACCTAATGAATTGTTTTCAATAATGAAAATACCATTCCTGTAAAAACCGAATCTAGAAAGCTATGCATTCTGTACTGTTAAACCGTGGCTCTTTTTGTTTGTCTGTTTGCTTGCTTTTTTGATTGTTTATGTAACATTTTTTCCTTTTCATTCTTTTTAGTTTTCAACTTTTGTTTTAGATTCAGGGGAGGTCAGCTTTTCAAACTGGATGTTAAATGGACACACTGGAGTGCTTGGGAGGGAGAGTCTGGAGACTTGCTATACAACACTCTCTTTGAAGGATTTGGTATTGTTGGCAGTGCTACTGTTACACAGAAATAACATCATTTTCTAAATGAGTTCACATTTGGAAGAGAGGAACATATACCTGAATTTTTTTTTTTTCAGTAGAAAACTACTGAAAAAACTATTGAGAGGCAGGCATAGTGACTCACGCTTGTAATCCCAGCACTTTGGGAGTTTGATATGGGCAGCTCCCTTAAGGTCAGGAGTTTGAGACCAGCCTGGGCAACATGGGGAAACCCCATCTCTACTAAAAATACAAAAATTAGTCAGGTGTGTTGGTGCGTGCCTGTAGTCCCAGCCACTCCGGTGACTGAGGCAAGAGAATCGCTTGAACTTGGGAGGCAGAGGCTACAATGATCTGAGACCATGCCAGTGTGCTCCAGCTTCGGTGACAGAGTGAGACCCTGTCTCAAAAAAACAAAACAAAACAACCCCCCCCCCCCCCACCACCGACACACACACAGAAATTTTGAGAGGTCAATTTTGGATAAATAGGAGTTATTTTTCTCCAAGGATTTTCTCTGTGCAACACCACTGAAAGTAATTTGGCTTTGGCTGGGCCACCAACTTTCGGGAATAGTGCAAAAAGAAGACTACTTCATGGAATTCAAGGGCGATTTAAATGGATATCTTGCACCATCCCCTTGTTCCCGTAATGTTAGAATTCTTTTTTTTTTTTTTTTTCACAGAGTCTCACTCTGTTGCCAGGCTGGAGTGCAATGGCGTGATCTCAGTTCACCGCAACCTCTGCCTCCTGGGTTCAAACAATTCTCCTGCCTCAGCCTCCCGAGTAGCTGGGACTACAGGCACCCGCCACCATGCCCAGCTAATTTTTGTATTTTTAGAGAGATGGGATTTCACCATGTTGGCCAGGATGGTCTGGATCCTTGATCTTGTGATCCACCCACCTTGGCATCCCAAAGTGCTGAGATTACAGGTGTGAGCCACCGCGCCTGGCCTAGAATTCTTATCTATTATTGAGATCTTGTTTCCACAGACACCTAATCTAATCCATTCTTCATGCTTACCTGCTTGAATAATCTGCAGAAATTACAATCCTCATTTTATCATTCAATTATTTTAAAGCCCACATGGACCCTCCAAAGAGCAACATGTGACAGCCGCCGTCATCTCTGACTCGTCCTACATGCATCCCATGCCTCCTTTCTCACCAACCTCATTCTCTCCACCACTTGTTCCAACCACATTTAAAAAGCACATACTGGGCTGGGCATGGTAGCTCAAGCCTGTAATCCCAGCACTTTGGGAGGCCAAGGCGGGTGGATCACGAGGTCAAGAGATAGAGACCATCCTGGTCAACATGGTGAAACTCCGTCTCTACTAAAAATACGAAAAATTAGCTGGACATGGTGGCGCGTGCCTGTAATCCCAGCTACTCAGGAGGCTGAGGCAGGAGAATTGCCTGAACTCAGGAGGCGGAAGTTGCGGTGAGCCGAGATCGTGCCATTGCACTCCAGCCTGGGTAACAAGAGCAAAACTCTGTCTCAAAAAAAAAAAAAAAATTAATTAATTAATAAAAATAAAAATAAAAAGCGCATACTAGTTTCAGATAGACAGGAGGAAGAGGCTTTGAGATCTATTGCACAGAATGACTATAGTAAATATGGTGTATTATGTATTTTATTTTTATTTTTATTTTATTTATTAATTTTTTTTATTATGTATTTTAAAATGACTGAGGGAACATTTCAAATGTCTCCCCATAATAAATGATAGGTAAGTGAGGTGATGGACATCTCATTAGCCTGACTTAATCTAACTCAGGGGCACAGAACCCTTCTCCCTGCATGCCTCTTCCTCCCCCACCCACAGCCACCCAATGAACAGTCAGCATATTCTCTAGAGCATCAAATTCAACAATTCCATTTCCAAATGTAACCATTCCTAGGAAATTTAAAAAAAAAAGCTTAAAGGGTGTTACTTTAGTTGTCTACTTTTAACCTATGTCATGCCCTTTTTAACATCTAGAAAGACTAGATGTTTCAAATAGGACTTGAGTTTTCCACTACAGACACATAGCATTGAATAAATGGTGCATATACATATCACAGACCATAATTTGAAACCTCTTCTAAATAGGAACATTCTAGCCTAGGACCCTGCCCCTTTTGACCTCTATCAACTCTGTGGGCAGGTACAAGCCTCCGTAATGTTTACAGGGGAATTTAGGAAGTTCGCTTCTGTGCTTTTAAGAACAGACTTTCCTGTTAATTTTTAACACCACATGTAGTCAATGTATTAGTTTACTAGCTCTACTTTTTCATACACTGGCAAGTTCTTTAACATCTAGAAAAAGCAGCTGTTGTAAATTAGGACTCGTCTGTCTTATATATACACGGTACACACAGATAGATAAAACAAAATGCACAATCATAAGAAACAATGGTGAGTGTTACCTCACTGCAAGCGCGGCTTAGAGCTCTCTGCACTTCCCGCTCCTTCCCGGAACGAGTCCACAATCACCACTAAATAACATTTCCTGTGAATTTTAACGAAAAGTTATTTATAAAAAGTGTCATTTTACTACCTCTAATTTTAACATATATCAGGCACTTCAGAACATCTAGAAGGAATAGACATTTCGAAAAAGCTCAGCGTTAACTGTATATACAGAAGTGAGCAGTAAAAGGCCACAAACGATGGATAGAATATGAAAATGTCTTGTAACCTTGAGCCGTCAGGACTAGCAGTTCTCACCCAACTCGACAGAGCGGTCGCCCAGGATGTGCACCTGCTGGCTCCGTGGCCTAAACGCGTGGCCGAGCCACGCCCCTGGAGCCTCCCTCGTCCTCCACAGCCTCATGGCCTCCGAGTGCGTTCTGGTGGCGCCACGTTTCCTCCCAGCTCACCCCAGGCGCAGGGCCGAGGACTGGGAGGACGCGGGGGGCTCCTGTCTCCCTGTACTCCCAGCATTATCAGAGTTTATTATCCATGGAGGGTCCTGGAATCCACTCCCTTCGCATACCGAGGAACAGACGTAGAACAACGAATGAAGTTTACAAAACAAGATGACAGTCAACATGTGTATATACAGCAAAACCCAACAAAGACAAATTAAACTGTGACAACTAACAAACAACACATGTATTTTCTTGGTCCGGAAGTGGTGTGAGCACACTGCTTTCAGATTTCCATCTACCCTGAACTCAAACAATGTTAGAAGAAAACGACATCCCAAGCACCCTGTCCTCCAAGGTCAGTTTGCTCTATGTAGACTTGATGTTCCTCCTCAGAAGGGGCTGGAGTCTCTAAATCAGTGCCTGCGCGCCTGCAGAACCACAGTAGTTCTGTAACACGGTGTGCCGGAGGGCGTTCTTTACCCCCGTGTTCCTCAGGGTGTAAATAAGTGGGTTCAGCGCAGGAGTAACTACGGTGTAGAAGAGAGCTATGAACTTGCCCTGCTCATGGGAAGTACTCCTGGCTGGCCGGAGATACATGAAGATGATGCTCCCGTAAAACAGGAACACCACAGCCACGTGGGAAGAACAGGTGTTGAATGCCTTTCTCCGCCCTTCTGCGGACTTGATCTTCCACACGGCCCAGGCAATGTGGCCATAAGAGACGAGGATGAGCCCCAGAGGCAGGACAACGAACACAAAGCTGGCCAGGTGCATCTCCACCTCATTGAAGCTGGTGTCCACACAAGCCAGTTGCATGATGAGGGGCATCTCACAAAAGAAGTGGTCGATGCGATTGTTCCCACACAGCGGTAGGAGCACGGTGAGCGTGGAGCCCACCATGCTGGTGGTCAGACCCCCCAGCCATGAGGCCAAAGCCAGTCCAAGGCAAAGCTGTGGGTGCATAATGACAGTGTAATGGAGTGGCCTGCAGACGGCAGCATAGCGGTCATAAGACATGGTGGCTAGCAGGACACACTCGGTTGCCCCCAGCCAGTGGGAGATATAGAACTGGGCCACACACCCTCCATAGCTTATGGTTTTCCGTGGTCCCCACAGGTGGGCCAGGAGCTGTGGGACAATGCTCGTGGTGAAGCTAATGTCCAGGAAGGAGAGGTTGGCTAGAAAGAAGTACATAGGTGTGTGGAGGTGCACGTCCACACAGGAGAGCAGAATGATGATGCCATTGCCTGAGATTGACACCACGTAAAAACCCAGGACAGCTACGAAGAGGACAGTTTCTAGTGAGGGTTGTGCAGAGAAGCCCAGGAGGACAAAGACTTTCGGAGAACTCACATTGGCTATTTCCATCATCATATGCTGGGGGTGGGGTCACATGGAGTGATCTCATCAGTTAGCGAACATTAAAAGTAAATTTTATTTCATTTTATCTGATTCTTTTCAGAGACACAGTCTCACTGTGTTGCCCAGGCTAACATCAAACTCTTGGGATCAAGCAATCCTCCCACCTCAACGTCCCCAGTAGGTGAGACTATAGACACGCCACCAGGCCTGGCTAAGAGTAAATTTTATACCCATTGTTTTCACAAGCATCCACTCACCACCTCTGTGGATGGCACTGCATAAAAGACTGGGGGGTCTTCATTATCTGGGGAAAAAAGGACATTCATGCAAAATCCTTAGCACTTTTTTAAAAAATTGAAATATTACTTATAGTAGCAACACCCAGAGTCAACCTAAATGTTTAGCAATGAAGGGTTAACCAGGTAGAGGGTGGTCTTTCATGTGATGGACCCCTGCACAGGCATTGAAATTGTGCACTCTCAAACCCCACAATCCTGCAAATTTTTGCTGGCATTAAATATATGCAGTTTTTTTATCCCTTCTCATCACCTCTGCTACTGCCACTGTGGCCCATCTGGCCATCACTTACCATCTGAATTTTGATCTAATATTCTGACTGATCTCCCTGCTTCTCCTTTGCTCCCCTTCCAAGTACTCTCAAAAAAGTGTTGGGGCTCAGAAAATGATACCCCAAAATGAAGGCCTCAGGAGCAAAAGTTTCTCTTTCTCCTGCTTTGCCGTCCCTGGCCCCGCATTCTATCCCGAGGCTCGCCACAGAAATTAGAATCCCTCGTCCCCACCGTGACTCATAGAAACCATAGGCCCTTTTCCTCAAAGGCAGCCATAAAACCTAAAAATGTGACTCTACCTCTACCTTTCTGTGCTAAAACTAGCAACAAATAAATTATCTGACATACCTTATTGGATTGTAGGTCATAGGACCTTCATTCCAGAGACGTCTTACTCCATACCCAAGAAAGAAGTGTCTTATACACCAGAACGAAGGCACACTGCTCAGAGAGGCCAAAAAGAATCTCACAAAAGGGCCTTGCTGGGCTTCTCCACTCCGTCCATCAGCATTAGATCACGCCCTTCACATTAGAAGGGCCTTGCTGGGCTTCTCCACTCCATCCATCAGCATTAGATCACGCCCTTGACATTAGAAGGGCCTTGCTGGGCTTCTCCACTCCGTCCATCAGCATCAGATCACGTCCTTCACGTTAGAAGGGCCTTGCTGGGCTTCTCCACTCCGTCCATCAGCATCAGATCACGCCCTTCACGTTAGAAGGGCCTTGCTGGGCTTCTCCACTCCGTCCATCAGCATCAGATCATGCCCTTAATGTTTAATCACATTTCTACACAGCTGTCCATATGTCTTCGAACCCAAGGATAAATATGGAGAGTTTCTCCTGTATCTTTGGGTTCTCATCTGAAGGCTCCTCTGTCCTGTAAAACTATGATCAAATAAGCTTGTATGTCTTTTCTCCTACGAGTCTGCCTTTTGACAGCTGATTTCCATGAAACTTCAGAGGACAAAGAGGAAATTTTCCCTCACGCCTACAAAAGCACAGGATTACATTAAGTCATAATATTGTGTCAGTCGGTTGCTCGACACCCTCATTTTCTTGGTACAAGGCTTGCAGTTGCAGTTTGCCATACTCGAAGTGCTTTCTCCCCAAGATATCCACACACCCCTGTTCTCACCTTCTTCAGGTCACTTTTAAGTCACCTTCCAACTGAGGCCCTCTGTCACTGAATTACACAATATTGAAAACCCTCACAGCTCCCTTCTCTCTCTTTCCTGAATTATCTTTATGTACGGTAATAACTTATAACAAATAAACCACTCTCATTTCTTTTGTTTGCTACCTGTTTTGTTCCATTAGACCATAAATTCTGTGGAGCCACAGTTTTCTCTTTTGTTTACCTCTGAGTCCCCAGTGTCTGATATGCAGTGGTCCCTTAATCAATATTCATGGACGTGCATTGTGAAGCAGGTTGCTAGAATGGTTTCGTGGGGTGGGAGAGGCAGAACTAGACTGACATAAAGGCATAGTGGAAGGACTCAGTGTAAACCTTCAGTAGTGTTGTCGGAAAAAAGCTCTTGAAACTGCCAGAGGCATGCAGAGGGGTCCAGACTATCCTCTGTTTTCATACAGATGGAATAAAACAAACTACCATTTAGCAGGGGGAATGCACAAAGTCAGAAACTGGACAATTTCAGGGTGCTTCAGATATCCCTCAAGATCTCTGGGGTCCTTCTTTGCAAAAACATTAATTTATTCTAGCCTGTATTTTAAAAAGAAGAATCAATCTATTGAAGTTAAAATTCCCCATTGTAGTGGGGGAACAGAGCAGCTGTGAACTTAACTATCAGCCCTCTTAAAATCTCAGAGAGAAGAATTTACCTATCCTGGTAACTGGAAGTCAATCAAACAACAAACACATGAACAGACATGCACATCCACAGTTTCAAAAATACACGTAGGTTTTCCATTGTGCATATATAGAAATGGAGCTCAGAAAACTCCAGGCATTTGCTAATATTTACGTGTGGAAGCTGTCCCAGTGTGGACTTACTGTGTCAGAACGCTGAGGCAGTCATCTGACCTGTACGTAGCAGGCCAGGGGAGCATTAGTACTGTGGGAGAAGTCATCCGGGAGAATACGTTCCAACCTCCTCCAAATCAGGGAGGCGGGCGGGGGGTGGTGGCTCACACCTGCGTTCCTAGCACTTTGCAGGGCTGAGGTGGGGAATCACTTGAGCTCAGGAGTTTGAGACCAGCTTGGGCAACACAGTGAGAGATTGTCTGTACAAAAAAATAAAATGACCGAGTGTGGCTGTGTGCCTGTAGTCTCGGCTACTTGGGAGGCTGAGGTCGGAGGATGGATTGAGCCAGGAGATCGAGGCTGTAATAGGCATGATTGTGTCACTGCACTCCAGCCTGGGCAACAGAGCAAGACCCTGTCACAAAACAACAAAGAAACAAATCAGGGAGGTTGTCGAGACCTGTCAGAACATGGATGTTTTCATCATGTGAATGTGAGAGAGATGGACTGGGATTGGGATAGTTAGGTACAACTGAGCCATGACACAATCCAAGTGGGGGTAGTACATGCAGAGTCACTGCAGAGAGCTGAAAACAACAGGTCAAACTGACAACTGCATCATGACCCGTGGGTGTAAGTATTATAACCCCTCTGCGGAGAGATAAAACTTTTAACTCACAGTTGGTAGCATGTGGAAAATGTGTAAATGATGCCAAGAGAGGAACCACAAGGTCACTCATGAGGTAATAGTTTGGTAAAATTTTTTAGGAAAAGAGATCTTTGTGATGATCTATTTCTAGATATATTTAGTAACTTATCTAAAGCCCCAGAGCTGCTTAGTCATACTGGAGCTATACCCAAGATATTCAGATTCTTAGTACAAAAATAGCATTTTCAGTAAAGGAAGAGTTTTGCTTACCCACAGAGATTCACCAAAATTGTCAACATTAAAAACTCACTTTTCAAAATGCAACCCTATTCCAAGCACTGTACCTTTTCTTTGAGACGGAGTTTCACTCTTGTTACCCAGGCTGGAGTGCAATGGCGCGATCTCGGCTCACCGCAACCTCTGCCTCCTGGGTTCAGGCAATTCTCCTGCCTCAGCCTCCTGAGTAGCTGGGACTACAGGCACGCGCCACCACGCCCAGCTAATTTTTGTAATTTTAGTAGAGACGGGGTTTCACCTTGTTGACCAGGATGGTCTCGATCTCCTGACCTCATGATCCACCCGCCTCGGCCTCCCAGAGTGCTGGGATTATAGGCGTGAGCCATCACGCCCGGCCAGCACTGTACCATTAAGACAGAGATAGTATACTGAAAGTTAAGGAAACATCTTGACTTCAAATTCTGTCCGAGTTAACTACGTAGTCACAAACTGTGTCCCAGAGCATAGGCGACCTGCTAAAATATCAAAGGCCACATGAGAAAATCAGATCATTTAAATGGATCAGTGCTCATCAATCTCAATTGAAATTACCAGAAATCTGAGCTCCCAATTTATCTTTAATACTTAAATACCATAAACAACAACAACAACGTCAAACAAACAGCAAACTCCAAAACGTCACTCACTAGTGAGGAGCCAGCAACGTCGTCTCCATTTATGCAGGCTGGAAACCTTGCAAAATGGGCAATATTTTATTCCAAGGACTGAAAACATTCATGAATTCAGTGCATGTGGCATTAAAAAATAGATTAGCCAAGGGATTTTAAAGCACCTCAAACAGTGGAAATCTCTAAGTTCATGGTAGCAGACGTGCTAGATTCTGTTCAAATTCATGTCTGTAGGGCACATTCTTAAGTATTTAAATCACAATGGGATTGAACTAGAAGCACTTAAAACATTTTGTAAGAAAATTGATAATCAAAGGAGTGAGAATGTCTCATAGTGTTTCCAGAATGAAATTATACCCTGACTCCAAAGGGCCGAGTCTTACATAAAGTCCTTATAATTATAAGACACTGATTGTAACCCCTGGAGCCTTAAGGAGGGAGCCTGACGGTGATGGTACATATCAGGGGAGAAAAAGCGGAGGAAAAAGCTTTTGGGATTTCTTTCCCTATTGGGTAATTATAATTTTATTGTAGTACACACAGAGAATGGTTTCTCTTTTTGACTAGAACATTATTTTAGGCTTGTATACTGCCAAACTGCTTACAGAGTGTAAGAATTAAGTCTCTCGATCATGTAGTGGGGGAGATAGTCTGAGATATTTGTTCATTCTATTAATTTTGGTATATGCTGCTATAGACTCTTTTGTTAAAAAAATACATTGATTTTATTACTGGTGTATACATCAGTGATAATGTTTTTCTTAATAGGTTAAATTTATTTTTATTTTGTTAAAATACTGATAACACATAAATTTACCATTGTAACTATTTTAAAGTGTGGAAGTCAGTGGAATTAAGTTCTTTCACAGGACTGTACCATCACCTCTATTAAGCTTCAGAAGGATTTCATCACCTCAAATGGAAAATCTGGACCCATCAAACAGTCAGTCTTCATTGACCAGCTCTCCCCAGCCCTGGCAACCACTAATCTGCTTTCTGTTGGTATGGATTTTCCTACTTTGGATATTACATATCAATGGACTTACATAACACATGTTATTTGTGTCTGGTGTCATGGATTCTCCTACTTTGGATATTACATATCAATGGACTTACATAACACATGTTATTTGTGTCTGGTTTCATGGATTCTCCTACTTTGGATATTACATATAAAGGGACTTACATAACACATGTTATTTGTGTCTGGTTTCATGGATTCTCCTACTTTGGATATTACATATAAAGGGACTTACATAACACATGTTATTTGTGTCTGGTGTCATGGATTTTCCTACTTTGGATATTACATATAAAGGGACTTACATAACACATGTTATTTGTGTCTGGTTTCATGGATTCTCCTACTTTGGATATTACATATAAAGGGACTTACATAACACATGCTATTTGTGTCTGGTTTCATGGATTCTCCTACTTTGGATATTCCATATAAAGGGACTTACATAACACATGTTATTTGTGTCTGGTTTCATGGATTCTCCTACTTTGGATATTACATATCAATGGACTTATATAACACATGTTATTTGTATCTGGTGTCATGAATTTTCCTACTTTGGATATTACATATCAATGGACTTACATAACACATGTTATTTGTGTCTGGTTTCATGGATTCTCCTACTTTGGATATTACATATAAAGGGACTTACATAACACATGTTATTTGTGTCTGGTTTCATGGATTCTCCTACTTTGGATATTACATATAAAGGGACTTACATAACACATGCTATTTGTGTCTGGTTTCATGGATTCTCCTACTTTGGATATTCCATATAAAGGGACTTACATAACACATGTTATTTGTGTCTGGTTTCATGGATTCTCCTACTTTGGATATTACATATCAATGGACTTATATAACACATGTTATTTGTATCTGGTGTCATGGATTTTCCTACTTTGGATATTACATATCAATGGACTTACATAACACATGTTATTTGTGTCTGGTTTCATGGATTCTCCTACTTTGGATATTACATATAAAGGAACTTACATAACACATGTTATTTGTGTCTGATTTCATGGATTCTCCTACTTTGGATATTACATATAAAGGGACTTACATAACACATGTTATTTGTGTCTGGTTTCTTTCACTTAGCATGATATTTTCAAGATCTATGTTGTAGCACGTGTCAGTACTTCATTCCCTTTTATAGAGAAATAATATTTCATTCTATGGCTCTACCACCTTTTGTTTATTCATCTGTTGACACACACGTTTGGGTTTGTTTGTTGATGAACATTTGTTTCTACCTTTTGGCTATTGTGAATAGAGCTACTGTGAACATTCATATACAAGTTTTTAATTATATTGGGTATACCTGGGAGTGGAATTGCTGGATCTCATAGAAATTCTACGAACAACTTATTATGGAACCAGCAAGCTTTTCTGCAGTAACTAAACCATTTTTACATTCCTACAAGCAATCTGTGTTCCAGTTTCTCCACACCATCACCAGCACTTGTTATTTTCCACTTTTTAAAATCTGTGTTTCCCTTTTATGGCCATAATGGTGGATGCAAAGTGGCATCTCATTGTGGTTTTGATTGGTGTGTCCCTAGTAGCTAACAGTGTTGTGCATTTTAATGTGCTTGTTGTCCACTTACTTGTCTTCTTTGGAAAAATATCGATTCAAGTCTTTTGCCCATTTTTTTGATTGGATTGTTTGTCTTTTTGTAAGTGTTCTTTATATACTCTGAATACTACACCTTTATGAAATATATGATTTGCAAATATTTTCTCTCATTCTGTGTATTGTCTTTTAACTCTTTTGACAATGTCTTTTTGATGAACAAAAGTTTCTAATTTTGATGAAGTCTAATTTATCTATTTTGTTGTTGGTATTTTTGGTTTTATGTTGTATTTAACAAACCAGTGACACTTCCAAGGTCATGAAAATGTACTTCTAAGAGCATTATCATTTTTTGCTCTTTCATTTAAGCTTTTGATATATTTTGAGTTACTTTTTGCATATGCTGTAAGGTAGGGTTCAACTTCATTCTTTAGCAGGTGTCTGTCCAGTTGAGTTGAAGTGGATATACAGTTGAAAGGATTACACTTTCTCTATTGACACCCTTGTCAAAAGTCAATTGACATAAGCCCATAGCTATATGGGCTTATTTCTGTCTATTCTTATGTCAGTATCAAACTTTTAATTATTGTAGCTTTGTACTAAGTTTTGAAATCAGGAAGTACGTGTCCTCCAACTTTTTCTGTTTCAAGATTGTTTTGGCGAGTCCAGGTAACTTGTATTTCATTATGAATCTGATAATTTTTTTTATTTTTGTAAAAAATAGCCATTGGGTTCTTTTGTGCATTAGTTTATTGACTCAGTTTTTGTGTATGTGTGGCTCCTTTAGGATTTTTTATATGTAAGATCATGTTATAGACTAATAAAGATAGTGTTATTTGTCTCTTTCCAGTTTTATTGATTTAGGTTGCCTAATTGCTTTGACTAGAACTTCCAGTACAATGTTGAATAAAAGTGGTGAGAGTAAGCATCCTGGTCTTATTCCTGATGTTGTGAGGGTAGGCATTTAGCCTTTCATAATTGAAAATAACATTAGCCTGGATTTTTAATCTGTGGCCTTTATCATGTTGAGGAAGTTCCCTTCTTGTATTCCATAATTTTATTTTCATATATTGAACTACCCTTTTATTCATGGAATAAATCTCACTTGATCATGGTATATAAACCTTTATGATTTATATTGAATTTGGTTTCATGCTAGGTTTTTTTTTTTTGCTAGTATTTTGCAGAGGATTTTTGTATTTATCTTTATAAAGTATATTGTCTGTAGTTTTCTTTGATGTCTTTGCCTGTTACACATTTTTATATAAAGTATGGGAAAAATACTAGTTCACTATATCTATCTATCTATATGTTCCTTCACTCACACAGGCCCACCATCATGTGGCACTCTGTGGGGCTGGGCTTTCTAGGTGTTCTGTTTAACCCTTATGAGTGATATCTATTTATTTTACTTTATTTTTCGTTGCAGCATACATGGGTGGGATGGGGTGGTTTGTTACACAGGTAAATGTGTTCCATGGTGGTTTGTTGCACCTGTCAACCCATCACCAGGTATTAAGCCCAGCATCCACTACCTGTTTTTCCTGATGCTCTCCTACCCGCTGCCTTCCCCCAATAGGCCCCAGGTGTTGTTCCTCTAATGTTTTCTCATTGTGATATTTTTGATTCTTCTAGAAATGGACTCTAGTTGCACCACAGCAAATTTACTCTTACCTTTGTGTAGTAGAGAGATCCTGGACTGGCATAATTCCTAAGAGTTTGGCCTCTGCAATCAGTCAGGTCTGGGTTTGTGCATTGCACTAACTTGTTCTAGTAGTCACAGCACTAGTGAAACCTGTTAAAATTACTTGGCTTCAGTTTTTGCATTTGCATATTAAAAGGTTTGCAAAATATGATCCTAATTCTTAAGCTCTGTGAGGGCAAAGTTTGTGTCTGTCTAAATAACTATTATGTTCCCTGTTGTCCTAATATACGACTTGATACTTGGCATGCTGACAGCGTCTAATAAATATTATTATTCATTATTATTACAAGTCAGTGAATGAAGAATTCTGCATCTGGTCTGTTAATAAGTATATATAGTTATGCAAAGTCAGTATTAAATTATGTGACTGACAGCCTACTGGCTACAAACAAATATGTCATTTTGCAGCAACAATAATTTTATGTAATCTTTGAGTCTTTCCTGAATTATTCAAGGTGCTCCTAATGTAACTGCACAAATAACTGTTATGAACTCCACGTCACAGATGAGGCCACTTTGAATGGGCAAGGGAGTTGCTCAAGTTCAACATGTCTGTTAAGTTGTGAAGCAAGGATCACACACAAGTAACAGTTCTATTTACATTGCTTTAAAGGAATATTTGAGGCTGGGTAATTTACAAAGAAAAGAGGTTTATTTGGCTTATTGTTCTGCAGCCTATATAGGAAGTGTGGTGCCAGCATCTGCCTCTGGTGAGGCCTCAGGAAGCTTACAATTATGGCAGAAGGCAAAGGGGGAGCCTTTGTGTGTTACATGGTGAGACACAGTGAGCAAGAGACAGGTGCCAGTCTCTTTAAACCAGCTACCTCACTCGTGAACTAATAGAAAAGGAATACGATCATTACCGCAAGGAGGGCACCAGGCCATTCAAAGGGCTCTGCCCTCTGACCCAGACACCTCTCACTTGGCCCTACTTCCAACACTGGGGGGCACATTTCAACATGAGATTTGAACAGGACATATATCCAAATTATATCAACCCCTAAGGAATATTCTTTCCTTAGTGATGTTGTCTAGTATCTAGTCTAATGGGTCCAAATACGAACCATATTCTGAAGGTGCTCTGAATTCTATTCCTGGCCAGCACCTGTATGCTACACTTTAGATTCACATGTGTAACTGCCTATACTACTGCTTCATTTGGATGGTGTTATGAACCAAATTGTGCCCCATCCCCATTCATATGTTGAAACCATAACTCCCAATGTGACTATATTTGGAAATAGGGCCCTTAAGGAGATAATTATGAGTAAATGAGTTTATAAAAGTGGCAGCCTAATGCCATAAGATTGAAATCCTTATATAAAGAGGAAGAAATACTAGCTGTCTTCCCTCCCAACCTACCCCACTCTCTCTCTCTCCACAAGTGCACAGAGGACAGGCCAGATGAGGACACGGCAGGCAGGCAGACGGCTGCCAGTTGGAAGAGAAGCCTCATCAGAAACCAACCCTGAGGGCACCTTGATCCTCAACTTCCAGCCTCCAGGACTGTGAGAAGATATTTCTGTTGTTTGTAACTACTCAGTTTGTGGTATTTGTTACGATATCCCGACCTGCCTAATAAGGACGGACGGCTGATGCAAAGCTCCAGTGCAACACTTTAGGAAATGAACCCTGCCCCGCACCCGACCTTCTCCAGCTGCAGTCTCCTTTAGGAAAGGAACCCTGCCCCGCACCCGACCTTCGCCAGCTGCAGTCTCCTTTAGGAAACGAACCCTGCCCCGCACCCGACCTTCGCCAGCTGCAGTCTCCTTTAGGAAATGAACCCTGCCCCGCACCCGACCTCCTCCAGCTGCAGTCTCCTTTAGGAAACGAACCCTGCCCCGCACCCGACCTTCGCCAGCTGCAGTCTCCTTTAGGAAAGGAACCCTGCCCCGCACCCGACCTTCTCCAGCTGCAGTCTCCTTTAGGAAACGAACCCTGCCCCGCACCCGACCTTCGCCAGCTGCAGTCTCCTTTAGGAAAGGAACCCTGCCCCGCACCCGACCTTCGCCAGCTGCAGTCTCCTTTAGGAAAGGAACCCTGCCCCGCACCCGACCTTCTCCAGCTGCAGTCTCCTTTAGGAAACGAACCCTGCCCCGCACCCGACCTTCTCCAGCTGCAGTCTCCTTTAGGAAAGGAACCCTGCCCCGCACCCGACCTTCGCCAGCTGCAGTCTCCTTTAGGAAAGGAACCCTGCCCCGCACCCGACCTTCGCCAGCTGCAGTCTCCTTTAGGAAATGAACCCTGCCCCGCACCCGACCTTCGCCAGCTGCAGTCTCCTTTAGGAAACGAACCCTGCCCCGCACCCGACCTTCTCCAGCTGCAGTCTCCTTTAGGAAACGAACCCTGCCCCGCACCCGACCTTCGCCAGCTGCAGTCTCCTTTAGGAAATGAACCCTGCCCCGCACCCGACCTTCTCCAGCTGCAGTCTCCTTTAGGAAACGAACCCTGCCCCGCACCCGACCTCCTCCAGCTGCAGTCTCCTTTAGGAAAGGAACCCTGCCCCGCACCCGACCTCCTCCAGCTGCAGTCTCCTTTAGGAAAGGAACCCTGCCCCGCACCCGACCTTCTCCAACTGCCGTCTCCTTTAGGAAACGAACCCTGCCCCGCACCCGACCTTCGCCAGCTGCAGTCTCCTTTAGGAAAGAAACCCTGCCCCGCACCCGACCTTCTCCAGCTGCAGTCTCCTTTAGGAAAGAAACCCTGCCCCGCACCCGACCTTCTCCAGCTGCAGTCTCCTTTAGGAAACGAACCCTGCCCCGCACCCGACCTTCTCCAGCTGCAGTCTCCTTTAGGAAACGAACCCTGCCCCGCACCCGACCTTCTCCAACTGCCGTCTCCTTTAGGAAACGAACCCTGCCCCGCACCCGACCTTCTCCAACTGCCGTCTCCTTTAGGAAACGAACCCTGCCCCGCACCCGACCTTCTCCAGCTGCAGTCTCCTTTAGGAAACGAACCCTGCCCCGCACCCGACCTTCTCCAGCTGCAGTCTCCTTTAGGAAACGAACCCTGCCCCGCACCCGACCTTCTCCAACTGCAGTCTCTTTTAGGAAACGAACCCTGCCCCGCACCCGACCTTCTCCAGCTGCAGTCTCCTTTAGGAAACGAACCCTGCCCCGCACCCGACCTTCTCCAGCTGCAGTCTCCTTTAGGAAACGAACCCTGCCCCGCACCCGACCTTCTCCAGCTGCAGTCTCCTTTAGGAAACGAACCCTGCCCCGCACCCGACCTTCTCCAGCTGCAGTCTCTTTTAGGAAACGAACCCTGCCCCGCACCCGACCTTCGCCAGCTGCAGTCTCCTTTAGGAAACGAACCCTGCCCCGCACCCGACCTTCTCCAACTGCAGTCTCCTTTAGGAAACGAACCCTGCCCCGCACCCGACCTTCTCCAACTGCAGTCTCCTCTTCTCAGGTGATGACGACTCTTTTATTCCAGTTGCTTAGTCCATGTGACTCCCAACCAGGCCTGTTCTGCCCGTGGCACAGCATGCCAATCACTGAAACTGTGAGCTTTGCAGCAGAGAATTTTATTTATGAGGCAGTCAAGTGAGAAAGCAGGAGAACAGGTTTCAAATCAGTCTCCCTGAAAGTGGGATTTTAGGGATATTTATGGGATTGAGGAGTAAGGTGGTCCAAGGTGTGGGAAAATGTGATTGGGGTAGGAAAAAATCAGGTAGTCGGGAAGCTGCTCTTCATAGCACACACATTCACAAAACGGTGTTGTTAACACGATCTGAGGGTGGAGTTTTGGGCACTGTGACTTGAAAAGGTCACCCCTTGGACATTCAGGCAGGCCCAGTGGGAGAGATAGTGGTTTCAGCTAGCTCGAACTGGGCAAGAGTTGACCCCTAGTTCCTGAGAAAGAACTTAAGCAATGGTTGCTGCAGTGACCTGTACGTGAGAGATGGTATCGGTAAGTTTTATTATTTATTTATTTGAGACGGAGTTTCACTCTTGTTACCCAGGCTGGAGTGCAATGGCGCAATCTTCACTCACCACAACCTCCGCCTCCTGGGTTCCGGCAATTCTCCTGCCTCAGCCTCCTGAGTAGCTGGGATTACAGGCACACGCCACCATGCCCAGCTGATTTTTTGTATTTTTAGTAGAGACGGGGTTTCACCATGTTGACCAGGATGGTCTCAATCTCTTGACATCGTGATCCACCCGCCTTGGCCTCCCAAAGTGCTGGGATTACAAGCGTGAGCCACTGTGCCTGGCCTGTAAGTTTTATTATGTATTGCTTAGCTGCATGACTTTTAGCTTGGAAAGTCTTAAAATAAAGTAGAAGCAAGCCACCGACTAAAAGCAAGCGACTAAAGCCAGTGAGCCAAGTCAAGTTTGGGCCTAATCAGGGGAACCCTTGTTCTTAAACACTGATCTCTCTCATTTCCACGTTCTCTGCTCCTCACGTAGAATCTGTCGGCAAATCTTTTTGACTACTTTTAAAGATATCCGGATTACAATCATTTTTACAACAAGTCACCCTGTCTCAGCTAGATCGTTTGTATTAGAATCACAACCATTTTACTTCAAAACACTTCCCTGAGTCTGTTTCGATAGTCCATGAGGTACACACTGTCTGCACACCCATCACCCTCCACACCCATCACCTCTCTGATCCCACTTCCCACCACTTCTCCCATTCCTCCCTTGACTTCAGCCTCATGGGCCTCCTTGACCCTCAGACACGCCAGGCTCCTGCTTTTATCTCTGCCAGTTCCTCTGCCTAGCATAGTTTCTATGTCTCTTTTTTTTTTGAGATGGAGTCTCAGTGCAACCTCCGCCTCCTGGGATTACAGGCACCTGCCACCACACCCGGCTGATTTTTTATATTTTAATGGAGACAGGGTTTCATTATGTTGGTCTCGAACTTTTGACCTTATGATCCACCTGCCTTAGCCTCCTAAAGTGCTGGGGTTACAGGCGTGAACCACTGCGACTGCCAGTGTCCATCTCTTAACAAGAACTTGGCTGAGGCCTTACATCCGTCCTTAAGCTTCACCTCAGAGGCATTTTCCCTGATGCTGTTACTTGGAATTGTCTAACTTACCCTTTTCCTACTTCTGCTCTATTTCTCTCCAGAGCACTTTCCCCACTTACTTAAGCATTCTACATGCTTATTTTACTTAAGTGTCTTGCTCTGTCAGAATAGAAGCTCATGAAGGCAGTGATGCCTACTTTGTTGCTTGTGCATCCCTAGTTTCCGAGCATGGGCACGAAGACGCAGCTTAATAAACAAATGCTGATGAGTGAGCAAAGGTGCTGAACTCAAGGTGGGGGCAGCAACCACGGGGTGGGGGGGGCGGGGTGGGGAGGGGGAGATGCACGCAGCCAGTGGAGGAAGGAATCTTCACTTTATGCAAACAAGCAGTCTTTCTGCAGCTTGTGAGGCTGGTTAGAAAAGACAAGACGGGCCGGGCGCGGTGGCTCAAGCCTGTAATCCCAGCACTTTGGGAGGCCGAGGCGGGTGGATCACAAGGTCAAGAGATCGAGACCATCCTGGTCAACAAGGTGAAATCCCATCTCTACTAAAAATACAAAAATTAGCTGGGCATGGTGGCGCGTGCCTGTGATCCCAGCTACTCAGGAGGCTGGGACAGGAGAATTGCTTGAACCCAGAAGGCGGAGGTTGTGGTGAGCCGAGATCGTGCCATTGCACTCCAGTCTGGGTAACAACAGTGAAACTCCATCTCAAAAAAATAAAAAAAAGGAAAAGAAAAGACAAGACTGTACTCTGGGTTCTGCAGTTTCTCTTCTCTTTTCAATTCATGTGGAATACGATCACTCCACTACCAAGTATTCGTCATTCACACATGTACTAAACTGCAACTACCTGCACAGAAAAAACTCAAGAGCCTTTGAGAAAATTGCAATGACTTGCATATGCTCATTTTTATACATTCTTCATTTCTGTTTAGAAGACATTGAATTCCTAAGTAAAACTGTAAGAGAAACTGATTGCTGAAAATAATTTATTTTTTCAAAAATAAAACAAATATTCTTTTAAGTGATAATTACACTACTCAATACTTTTATTTTTTTCACTCAGACATCTCTTTACCTATTTGGTTATAGTTTTGTCTAAATATGTATTGTTTTAAGTTAAAATACTGTGACTATTTTCTTGCAAAAGTCTTTTTCAATTTGTTTTCCTATCGAAGCTACTAAAACCAAAAGGAAATGCCTCTTGTTACAGCAATGCATTGCTTATAATTAATTTCTTTTGGCAATTTCTCAGCAATTGAGCTTCTCAGAAACCAAGTTTCTATGGTATATCCTTGAGCAAAGCAGTGGGTTTGGCCTCCCAGGTCATAGAGATCACAGTTGGTGGGGCAGAATATTGAGGATTAATTCAGCTACTCATTATATGTCGGTATTTTCAGCATGATTTCCTCATGGTCCATATGGAGTACTCAGTCTAATCCCAGATGGCTGAAACTGGGGTGCAGACGGAACCAAGGTGGAGCCCAAATAAAAAATCGGGACACAGCAAATGAATGGTGTTTTCAAATCAAACTATAAATCACACAGATGCTCCAAATCTGAGATGTGGACCTGAAACTCAGCTGCTTCTTGAATAGAAAACCCTTAGGTGAGTAGTAATAGGGATTTTTATTTTTAAGAGTGGTGGAGACTCTTAGAAAAGATGGCTAGAAAAACTTGGCTGGGCACAGTAGCTCATATCTGTAATCCCAGCACTTTGGGAGGTCAAGGTGGGAGGATCACTTGAAGTCAGGAGTTTGAGACTAGCCTGCCCAACATTGTGAAACCCCATCTCTACAAAACATACAAAAATTAGACAGGCATGGTGGTGTGTGACTGTAGTCCCAACTACTTGGGAGGCTGAGGTGGGAGAGTTGCTTGAACCCAGGAGGCAGAGGTTTCAGTGAGTGGAGATTGTGCCACTGTGGCCCAGCCTGGGCAACAGAGTGAGAACTTGTCTCAAAAAAAAAAAAAAAAAAAAGAAAAAGAAAAAGAAAAGATGGATAGACAAACTAGTAACAAATAAATATACTTGTGTTTTCATGTTACAACTTATTTTAGAAAAAAATGCATGCCACGCTGGGCATAGTGGTGTATTCCTGTATGCACTGCAGAGGCTGAGGCAGGGGGATCATTTGAGCCCAGGAGTTAATAAGCTTTAGCATGCTCTCATCATGTGTGTGAATAGCCAGTGCATCCCAGCCTGGGCTACACAGTGAGACTTTGTCTTTAAAGAAAAGGAAGAGGCCGGGCGCGGTGGCTCACGCCTATAATCCCAGCACTTTGGGAGGCCGAGGCGGGTAGATCACGAGGTCAAGAGATCGAGACCATCCTGGTCAACTCCGTCTCTACTAAAAATACAAAAAATTAGCTGGACACGGTGGTGCGTGCCTGTAGTCCCAGCTACTGAGGAGGCTGAGGCAGGAGAATTGCCTGAACCCAGGAGGCGGAGGTTGCGGTGAGCTGAGATCGCGCCAATGCACTCCAGCCTGGGTAACAAGAGCGAAACTCCATCTCAAAAAAAAAAGGAAGAAAGAATAAAAAGCAAAGATAATGAAAGATAATGCATGCCGGTATGATACCTTCAGTGCAAAGTAACAGCTTGTAGAATACTGGTGGTCCAAGGAGCAGCATATGGAAAAGGTGGAAGGAAATAATTGCACAGAAAATCCTGAAGTGGATCAGTACTTTGGGTGTCCAAATGCCGCAAATAGAAGAGTGACTTGCTCTCTAGGATTTTGGTTTATGCAAACCTGAAATTTTCAGTATCAATAAAAATCTTTAAATTTTACATGCTGTGTACTCTATGAAGGGAGACATTGTAAATTTACCTAAACTAAGCCTGAAATAGGTTTTTATTTTTAACTACAGTATTTAGTCACCCTTGTGATATGAAAGCTCCTCTTTGACAAAGAATGGCATGCATTTAGCAAACAACAGCTTCTACTTTAATGACTATTTGCCTAGAGTTATTAAAATACTACTTAGTCCAAAATAAAATCACCAAGAAGAATATGTAAAATACACAGGAAATTTTAAAACAAAATTTGCCCCAGATAGTCGGTGGAGGAGTAATTATCTATAATTAGTTGACAGTAAGCTGCATGAGCTCTGGTAGAATATGGAGAATTTGGAGACCTCTTTCATCAACTGAAGGCTCAGTGGATCTGCTCACAGGAGTGAGCTGATTACCATTTTGAAGATCATAGCATAAGTACCCAGGAGGTAACTTACATCTCTCTGTGTCCACTCCCATCTACAGGTCATAAAAATTAACTTTTTATTTTTCATTCTCTGTGTTGCGTTTGTGTATGGCAAAGTGTGATAAAAACTGTGTGGATTAGTTTGGTCAGGTGTCCTTAGCAGAGCACCGCAGACTGAGTGGCTTAAACAACAGAAGTTAATTTTCTCACTGTACTGGAGGCTGGAAGTCCAAGATGAAGGTGCTGGCGGGGTTGGTTTCTTCTGAGGCTTCTCTCCTTGGCTTGAAGATGGCTGCTTTCTCATTTTGTCCTGTGTATCCAAACTCCCCTCTTTCTAAGGACATCAGTTAGACTGAATTAGGACCCTCCTAGGGCCTTATTTTAACTTAATTGCCCCATTAGAGACCCTATCTCCAAGTACAGTCACATTCTGAGGTCCTGAGGGTTAGGAATTCAGGGGGGAAACAATTTATTCCATAACACTGTGATTCTTCAAGTTCGAAAGCTTACAACTGTGGTCAGTGTCTTAAAAGAGAAGTATTCCAGTTAGTTCTGACAAGATCCAAATCTCCTATTTATGCAAAGAATACAGAAATAATGTAGCCCTTGATATTTGAGGAAACAAAGTTTATGTAGAGACAGCTTCATGATATCTGTGTGCATGGATGTGCACACTGAGATACACACGAATGCAATGTATGTTTGTCCTGAATCTTTGCTGAAATGCAGACAGTGTTATCCGACTACGATGTGGTCTACTTGCAGAACTCCAAAAACTTCTTATAATGCAACAAATTCCATCAGAGCTCATTGGTGCTTGGCTTACTTATTTGATTGCTTTGCTGAAAAGACGATGTTCTCATTGACTTAACTGAGGTCTAAAGTAAAAATGTTCATCTGTAGTCCAGGGAGATACACAGGATTTTTATCCTGTAGTAAACATCACGTCTTTCCCAATGAGAACCTTTCCAATCATGTTCATCCCATGAAATCACAGTCTCGTGACCATTGCCACAAGTTCAGGACAAATCACCCAAACCAGATCCTTCACTGTCCCGAATCCACTGTCCAGAACGTGATGCTATGAATTAATATCTTTAATCACTCCCTCTGGACTCGATTCCCTGCTATCCTCCAGGAAAAGGAGGAGCTCAACCACCCACCTGAGTTATGCTTCCTTTCCTGTGACTTAAAATAGCAAATCAGGGACCTATGGTGGGAACAAGTGAATGATGAGAGTAATCATTTCCATGAGGTGTTTCCACACTGTTCTTCAATGCTTGCTCAAGGCCAGGGCATGAATAGCACAGGCATGGCATCCTTGGGGAATATTTGCAATTGCAATTTTGTGGGATTGCAGGATGAAGTATTAGAAAGAGAGTTTTGCATACTGCTCTCTGAAAGAATGTGCACATTTTACTGAGTGGAAATTGTACAAGTCAGTGTAGTTACAACATCTAGATTCTATGTATTAAAAAGAGAGTTTTGCATACTGCTCTCTGAAAGAACGTGCACATTTTACTGAGTGGAAATTGTATAAGGCAGTGTAGTTACAACATCTAGATTCTATGTATTAAAAAGAGAGTTTTGCATACTGCTCTCTGAAAGAATGTGCAAATTTTACTGAGTAGAAATTGTATAAGGCAGTGTAGTTACAACATCTAGATTCTATGTATTAAAAAGAGAGTTTTGCATACTGCTCTCTGAAAGAATGTGCACATTTTACTGAGTGGAAATTGTATAAGGCAGTGTAGTTACAACATCTAGATTCTATGTTCACATTTTTTTGAAGGTTAGTTAAATTGATGACCATAGTTCATTTAATCATGAAGGATTATGTCCACTTACTAAATTTTGTGATTTTAATGAGCGAGGGATACATCTTGGTCTTATGGTAGTGGATTACATGACTCTTTTTTTCTCTGTTAATAATCACAAATTTAGCAAACTGAGAGTCAAACTAAAGACAGTTCAGATACTATGAACACCTCTTAAGTCACAAGTACTGAATGCAAAGAACGTATTTTCAAAAAATAGCCAATGCTTTCGGGACAGTCACTGTGCAGAGCTGTAGACCAGCATAGCATGAGGAAGCACATATTCTGAAACCAAATATCTGCCCTTGGCTTCTCTAACTGCAGGAAAGAAAATAAATTTTTGTTTGTTTTGATTTTTCTAATGATGGGAGGGTCTTGCTCTGTTGCTCAGACTGGAGTACAGCAGCTATTCACAGGCATGATCATGGCACACTACAGCTTCCGACTCCTGGGCTCAAGCAATCCTCCTGCTTCAGCCTCCCAAGTAGATCTGACTACAGGCACACACGACCACACCTGGCTGAGAAAATGGCCTTTGAAATGCATTTAATGGCATGAAAACACTTATGTGGAAAGGATGATCCTCGTTTTGGAAATTTTAAAACCAGTGGGTGCGTGTTTGTTTTCACAAAGCAAAGATGGTAAAGGTGTGCATCAGAATTCACAAGGGGCTGAACGTGGTGGCTCAGGCCTGTAATCCCAGCACTTTGGAAGGACAAGACAGGAGGATCGCTTCAGCTCAAAAGTTTGAGACCAGCCTGGGCAATGTAATGAGGCCTTGCCTCTACTACAGATTTTTAAAAAAGATTAGCTTGGTGTGATGGCACACACCTGCAGTCCCAACTACTTGGAGGCTGAGGAGGGAGGATCGCTTGAGCCTGGGAGGTACAGGAGCTGCAGTTGAGCCCTGATCATGCCACTGTGCAGCAGCCTGGGCAACAGAGCAAGACCCTGGCTCAAAAAAAAAAAAAAAAAAAAAGGCACGAGAGGGTAGTTGAGGGTGGCAGGATTCTGGGTTATTTAAATATTTTATTTTTCTTGTACTTAATTTTCTACATGGCACCGAGAATCTAAATCAAGTTGAATATCGTGCATGTCTTTGTTCTCAAAACAGCAGCCATAGCCATAATCATGGCAGGACACCTACGGCTTCCTAAGACTCTTTCACGTACCCCCATTCGTTCTACCGATGGAGAACTCGGGTTCCAGGAGATTTGTTTACCAGATCAATTTATGCTAGGATGGGACAGATGGGAGTTAGAGATGCCGAAAAAGGGAAAACCTTTCGAATTACCACATTTCTGTCATTCAGTGCCTAAAAACTAACATGGACCTACTTACTTGAGCATTTGAGGATTAATGAGCTTATTTGTGAGTAATCAGAATAAAAGAAAGGTTTATTTCAGTAGCTCTCAAATTTTAGAGAGAACAGGAGGATGCCACCCCCGAGAGTTTCTGATTCCGCAGGTTTGAGGTGGGGGCTTGAGAATTTGCATTCCTAACAAGTTCTCCTCGATGCCCATGTTTCTAGTCAAGGACAGCAATGGTGGAACACCCTTCTTAGCGCCTTGCTGCTCCATGGATTGGCTGGAGTGGCATCACCTGGGAACTTGTTAGAAAGGCAGAATATTGATCCCAGTTAGAAAGAGTCTGAATCTGCATTTTAACAGGGTCCTCAGGTGATTTTCTTACATGAGGAAGTTTGGGAAGCAGCACTTTCATAAGTAGGTTGTCAAATACGAATTAGATAAATCATAAATCTGAAATGGGGTGTGTGACACTCCTGCTTGCAATATATTTTTCTCATGTTTATGACAGATAAATAAATAATACAAAACTTATAAATAATTATAGAGCACTCCAGACTCCTGAGTTCTGCTGCTCGATAACAGTCACTGAAACATCCTCAGTTCTGATTTCCTCATTGGGGAAAAAAAGGGTTCAAATAGGTGAGCATGTAGTTTCTAAATCCAGCAAATAGACTTCGTGTTGGTTGGAAACTGAAGAAAATCAACCACCTGTGGAGCACAGCACTGGGCAGGAAACATAATGAATAAGCGATTTCAGTCTCCTGACAGCAACAGCTCAGAGTCAGCTGTTAGCTAATCTCCTGCTGCTGATATTGTGGCCTTGAAATTATCACTAGAACCAGCTTGTGCTTTGTGGCTCTGCTGGGCAGCGTAGGGGAGGAAGTGGGGGCCAGATGCTGGCAACAGGTCTTCCAGGCCCTGCATTTTCAGCCTTCCAGCTGACAACCAGAACAATGGCTTCTTAACCTGCCCCGAGTAATGTTGATAACCTTTTGTTCTCATGCTTTTTTCCCTCCTTCTGTCCCACCTTGTCTTTGGGAGTATCAGACCTGAGGAATCTAACTTTGTTTTCTCTTTCCCAAGAAGAGGTGTTCTCTTTGTATGTTTGGAAGAGGACAACCTATTTGTAATCTCGAGATCTCAGATCTCCATACTGTAATGAACAGTGTGCCTAAAAATTCATGAATCCGGATTTATCATTTCTATTCCAGCAAAAACACAACTCTCTTATTACCATTCTTGTGTAATCTTATCATGCTCATTTCTGAGGAATAGAGAAGTCCTTACCTTGTTTGATCTTGCAATACTAGAATTTCCTTGAAAGCAAAGTGAACTTGGAGTGTTAGATTCACTCATGTTTCAGCCTGTTTTTTTCCCACTGTACGCCCACGTGTGTGCATGAGTGTGCATGTGTGTGTAGGCGCACGCGCGCACACACACACACTCACGCTTTCCTTTCCGCCTCCCCTTTTGAGCTCTTCCTGCCTCCTCTATCACGCCCAGGCCCCTGGCAGCTCGTGGCTGGCAGGGGCACAAACCAGTGGTCAGATGCAACGTCCTGCCTCATGCATTTTGCCTCTTGGTGCTTTGTTTAGAACTTCCTCAAGTAGAGTGAAACTCAGGAGCTAAGGAACCGAGTCACCGTGAAAGGATGGGAAATTATCTCCTGCGAAAACTCAGGTGAGTCTGGCCTCTGGGTGCCGCCTTTCTTGGGAGAAAGAGAACAGAGATAGGGAGGCTGGACATATGCATTTGTTAGGTGCTTCAGCAAGGCTGAGCTTGAAGCCAGCACCCTTTCAGAGCACACAGTGATGCTTGGTTCTCTTGCCTTACTCTGGAACCATGATAGGATGCTAGATGCGGAAAACTAAAATACTGGATGCTATGTCACATTCAAATTTCAGAGGAACAATTTTTTTTAGTAAGACTGTGCCTCATATAATATTTTGGGCATCATTACATGGGTTGTCTTTTACTAAAAAGTTATTCATTGTTTATCTGAAATTCAAAGGTAGCAGTGCATCTGCTATTTCATCTGGCAACCCTAGGCAATTGCCACTTGAATTTTTCTGCTCCTTTTTCTCTTTATGTGGGTGTAGAGCTCACCTTCCCATCTATCAGCTTCGTGGGTTGGTATGAGAATGAACTGTCAGGTTCTTGCAAATTATGGAGGCAGAATATGCATTTGAATGCTTCTGACTTTAGTCACACCTTTTTTGGTAATGTTTAGCCTTTTACTCTTCCAATACTTCATAACTTGTAGAATGTATACAGATAACAGCAATTAGTGTTCTTACATCTTGCTTCATCTTAAATGACCGAGTGTACCGCATCCCACCCCTCTGTCCACTTTCCGGTCCCCTTCCAGACAGGCTTGCATGTGATGTGACTACAGTGATATGCCCAAGGAAAAACTCTCATCATTATCACCCCTGGACGAAAAGGATAAGACCCAATGCTAATAGACTGAGTGGAAAATCGCAGGAAGTCTTGTTCTGTCTGTTTAGATTGTTCCCGACCTCTCTGTGCAGAACACTCCCTGGAATGGGGGGCTTATGACCTACAGTCAAACAAAGTAGGTCAGAGAAGCTGTCTTAGTGAGGCAGCAGATTGTCTTCCCCACACCTGCTAGTTCATGCCATCTCCCTCCACTGGGTTAGAGAGCACTGCTGTCCCTTGACGTCTTCATCTAGTCTTTCAGTAACTTCCTATTCTCAAAGAGCTTAAGGGTTTGTGGATGGAGAAGGGCCATCACAGTCAGGATGAGGGTGAGTCTGAGCAGTAGACGGAGGAAAAATGACACAATTGTGCTGAGAGGTAAATCCGAATATTTACCCTGAAGAATAAAACGCTTCCCTTCTTTTAAAGTTAATCAGGGTTTATGGAAAGCCTGTGTAAGACAATGGTCTTGGTCTCAAGAAAGAATCAAACATGGAAAGAAAATAGATATGGAAGCAAATTTTAAAAATGGATAGGCCCCTTCAAAGAACGTAGTACCTGATCACTCTGACTGAGCTTTAAGAAAATAGAGATTATGTGGCTCAGATAATCAAAATTAGGAGAAAACTAAAGCCTGTCAAGGTTACTTTTGCTATAAAATTATGAATCTCACGTGTAATTTATGAGGCCAAGTCATCGTTCGTTTCTGTTACACCTCAATAGCTTCTATTTCAGATTAGGCAGATGCTAATGTGTTCTGTGTGGAAGCACAAACAGTGCACTCTAGAAACAAGAGGAAGGAAGGAATGGAATTCTGATTTGGGATAGCAGGAAGGAAGGACATGTTTGAGGAACTGCCATTTGGATTGTATTGTAAATGTTAGGCAGACTTACAAAGTAGGAAAAGACAGTCCAAACAGAAGGGACAAACTGAAAATGTGTGAGGTTCAAGTATATGGTGTTACTATCAATGGGAGGACACACTCTTCAGAGATGACTGCAGCAGCAGAAGAAACTGAGAATGAGGTTGGGGGTCTGTGAATGAAGGCCCTTCGAAGGCACATGGGAAGTGATCGATGAGTGAACATGTATAAGCTGGAGAAAGATGCAATGTGGCATGTATTTTAGGAAGGAATATCTATCCTTGGTGAGTATGGAGGAACGACAGAGAAATAGACCATTAACAAGCTCTTAAAATATACCAAGAATGGTGTAGGGGCAATGGGAAAACTTCCCCTTTGCTCCCTGAAGGTTCTCTGAAATCAACTGAGAAAAGGCACATCAATCGGACAAAGACGTACAAATTTATTGATCATTGTTTTATGCGACACAGCAGCCTGAGAATGAAGGCCCAAAGATGCAAAGGAAACTGTCCATTGCTATGCTTAGGTTCAACAAATTATGGATAGCCATGTAGAAATGTGATTGGACGAGAAGGATATGACCCAATGCTAATAGACTGCGTGGAAAATCCTAGCAAGTCTTGTTCTGTCTGTTTAGATTCTTCCTGACCTCTCTGTGAAGCATTCCTTACTTGCGGGTATGGGCAGTACACTCCCTGGAGTAGGGTCTTACGACCTACAGTCAAACAAAGTAGGTCAGATGATTTCCTTACGGCTGGTTCTTACACAGAAAGATAGAGGGAAAGTTAGAGTCATCTTACTCATTATATGACTGGCTTTGTGGAAAAGAGGTTCTGGTTTCTACGAATCACCTAGGGAAGAGGGATTCTAATTCCTATGACTAGCCCCGGGGAGGAATGAGTTGCCAGAGAGAGGCGGGCAGGAGAAAGAGAGAGCTGCTTCTGAGGCCTTTATTTTGAAGTATCATTTTCTGAGCCCCAACAAAGAGATGGTAAAGAGCTGAAATTCCTAAGGAACTACCAAAATGAAGAGGAAATTCAGTAAATGCATTCCCAGAGAGTCGCCTGGAGTTTGTCGGTCGTTTGGGTCACAGATGCGGTGTGAGAGGAGGCTGGAGGACGGCCTCTAAACACTGATGCAGAGAGGCTCCTGTTGCTCTGACCCTGCTTGTCAGAGGCCTCTTACCTTGGGCAGTGCCCAATTTTCAGCCCGAGAGCTGGCTGCACATGAGTCTGGGGACGGTAGCCGCTGCTTTCTAGCCTCTGTGGCTGGCAAGAGGGTGAAGTAAATGTTGACATCACCATGGGCAGTGTCCATCACACAGTCTCTTTAGTTTTTATTTCAAAATTGATTTAGTTCTTTGAAGACTTTATCCTCCCGTATAATTCATACACAAAATCTGAATTTGTGTATTTTATCAAGTGCCAGCTTGAACTTTGATTGGGATAACACTGTGAATATAGGTGTATTTGCAAATTGTTCTATGTTTATGCAGATATACTGTTAATACTCCAATCAAAACAACTATTTACAACTACATTTACTTAAATATTCTTTAATGCATTCTAACAGTTTAATTTTTTGTTTTTCTTTTATTCCTTGTTAGATTGATTTCTAGATACCATATGCAACAATAATAAATCTATGAGTGGCATTTTTTCCTAGCCTGTTATTGTTGGAATGTTACTGAATTTTGCAAGATGATTTTGTATTCACTAGCCTTGTTCAATTTCTCATTTTTTTCATGGCTTTTAAATCCTAGTGAAATCCATAGAAATTTTACATAGTTTACATTGCTAATATATCATCTATAAAGCTAAAGATTTTTCTGGCAACTCATTCCTCCCCGGTTCTAGCCATAGAAATTTTACATAGTTAATATATCATCTATAAAGTTAAAGATTTTTCTACTCTTTTTCATTTCTTATAAATCTTATAGGTACCTTTATCTTATTTTATAGCATAATTATGTTTAACAATGTCAGAATTTTTAGGCATCCCTGTCTTATAACTGATCATAATTTTTTTTCTAAATTGTTTTCATTAAGTTTGCTGTATATTTTTGACATTTATGTTTGGCATTAATGTTTTTGTCACATTGCCTCTATCAAAATAAGAAAATTCTATTTTTTTAATGTTTTTGGCACATTGCCTCTATCAGAATAAGAAAATTCTTTTTCTTTTAATATGTAGAAATGCGACTTCCCTGTGTTGCCCAATCTGGTGTTCAGTAGCTGTTCCAGATGCAGTCAGAGTGCACTACAGCTTTGAACCCCTGGCCTTAAATAATCTTCCTGCCTCAGCCTCCCAAGGAGCTGGGATTATAGGCATTCACCACTGCGCCCAGCTCTTTTGAGGGTTTTATTGTTAATAAGGACCAAACATTATCAAATGCATTTTTTTTTGAGACAGAGTTTCACTCTTGTAACCCAGGCTGGAGTGCAGTGGCGCGATCTCGGCTCACTGCAACCTCTGCCTCCTGGGTTCAGGCAATTCTCCTGCCTCAGCCTCCTGAGTAGCTGGGATTACAGGCACGCGCTACCATGCCCAGCTGATTTTTTTGTATTTTTAGTAGAGACGGGGTTTCACCATGTTGACCAGGATGGTCTCGATCTCTTGACCTTGTGATCCACCTGCCTCGGCCTCCCAAAGTGCTGGGATTACAGGCTTGAGCCACCCCCAAATGCATTTTTAAACTATTGGGATAACCTCATGATTCTTCTCTTAGACTTTTAAAGTGGTTAATTATATTAATAAATATTTTTGCTGATTACCTATCCTTAGATTCCTGGGATAAAACCCATTTGATTGTGATGTGTGCCATATTACTATAGTTTTAGATTTAGTTAACTTATATTTTATTGAGGATTATTGCATCTATTTTGATGATTGAATTGGACCTGTGATTTTTTAAAAAATTTAATTTATTTAATTTGAAATTAAAGCTTACCAATCTCATTAAATGGGTTGGCATCATTTTACATTTTTCTACTTTCTGAAATGTCTTATATATGAGAGTATATTTGTCACTTGAACTTTGGTAAATTGTGTATGCAGCTATGTAAGCTGGAATTGTTTGTTATTGATGGTATTCATGTGTCAGATTTTGCATTTTATTTTTTCCAAGGTATTCATTTTAAGCCATCGTTTATTTTACATAATTATTCATCATGTTTGTTTGTGTCTCTAATGCTTGTTCTGAACTTCCTGATTTCTTTAGTTGGTCTTTCCAGACTTTTGCTGTCTTACCAATATTATTTTCTAAGATCTGGTTCCCTGTCATATTCATTTTTACTTACAACTTTCTTGTTTCCTTTGTTTCTGCCAACTCTTTAAGACAAATGCTTACGTTGTCATTGTTAGTTATTTATATTTTCTTATGAATGTATTTTAGCAACGTATTTTCTTCGTACTTCACTTTATCCTGCAAACAGTCTTGTGTAGCTTGCATGATGATTTATTCTGTGGTTTTGGAAGGTTCCTTGGTGATTCCTTCTTTGACGTAAGGATTCCCTAGGGTATCACTTATGCCGAGACATGTACACTTTCAGTTACAGCTTACTGAGTTTCAATTTTACTGCCTGATAGTTGGAGAAATAGTGTGCACATTGTTGCCTTTGGGTGATGTTTATTAAGACTTTCTTTGTGGAGTTATAAAGTCATAAGTCAACATCCAACATTTAGAAAGTCTAAAAACAAGAAAAAACCTAGAAGGTATAAAAAATTACCCATAAGCTTAATTCTTTGGCCAAGATCCCATTTTTAAAAACAGTAGAGCATTCGTCGACTTGTTTATTTGGTCGACAAATTTTTGTAATCACCTATGGCCTGATATTATCTGAATTCCTCTTGATTAAGAAAAACACTTTTACTTTATTCACAGTAGAATTCAGTATCCAGTTATGTTCAGTAATACTAATGGTGTGGAATTCCAATTAGGTCCCTACTGATGTTAAGTGCTTTCCTGTCTTGTTCTCAACTTTAAAATACAAACACCCTTTGGGGGTATAAGTCAGTGAATCATTAATAACCCCAAGGACAATTATTTTACCACATTCTTTATTGATCAGTTTAGAAAGATGGAATCATAAGAAAATTGGATTCTGGGAAAAGGGGGAGAAAAAAAGGAGACACTCTTTACCTGATTTACAATCTATACTACTTTTATTTTTATTTTTTAGTTTTTTGAGATAGAGTCTCACTCTGTTGCCAGGCTGGAGTGCAGTGGCATGATCTTGGCTCTCTGCAACCTCTGCCTCCCAGGTTCGAGTGATTCTCCTTTCTCAGCCTCCCGAGTAGCTGGGACTACAGATGCGTGCCACCCCACCTGGCTAATTTTTGTATTTTAGTAGAGATGAGGTTTCATCACGTTGGCGAGGATGGTCTCGATCTCTTGACCTCGTGATCCACCTGCCTTGGCCTCCCAAAGTGCTGGGATTGCAGGTGTGAGCCACTGCACCAGGCCCAATCTACAATATTAAATAAGCATTACATCCAGATTTGACTGTAATTCTGACTATTATACAAAATCTCTACATCAGCAACTGATTCTATAAAAATGCCCCCTCCTCTGTAAATTGACATTACTTTATATTTAACAAATACATCCTTTGCTTAGTGTGTTGATATGTAGCGATGTTTCTTGAACATATACATATGAGCTATATTCAGGGAAGGCACTTTCTCAGCCTTGGTTCCAAATACTTTCCCTGAATACTGCTGGTAAGCAGAGGTGAGGTTCTTACGTGCAAAGCTACATAGAAGCAGAAGGATAGACCAGTGTTGCAGTTGTGATTACAGAGGAAAAAAAAGCCACTCAAAGAAATGCTATGTTTGGACAACTGGTGTTGTAGAAAGTTTGATGAATCAAGTCACAAATACAAGTTGCTCACTATTGTGTTAACCACGCAAATCACCCGATTTCTCTAACTTCATCGTTTGGTGTTTGCCTGATTATCGTAAAGATGATGATAATTGATGGCAAAACACCAAGAGTAATAGAAAAAATCAGCTTCCTGAATGTACATAAAGATCCCGGTGTCTTATCTGTACACGGATGTCCACATGCAGCAGGGCCCAGAGAAGCTTGCTGTGGTTCAGAGGGCCAAAACTGACAGTCCTCACACTCTGCAAAGGTGTGTACAAACCTCTCTTGCCCTGGGTTGTTGCAGAGGCGGCACCTGCCCGTTGCTAAGGTCTTTGTAGCTTCCTGGGAGCTCTCACCTACTCTGGAGATTCAGGAAGTTTGCATATTGGGTCATGATAAATCCCAAGGCTGAGAGAATCGAAGGTCAGACTGTGGGCATTTTGTCCCATCAGCCTGATCTCTGCAGTTAGTTTCTGACACACAGTCCATCTGTGACTGCTTATTGATTTTGAAGTAAAGGGAAGTTTGTCACAAAGAAAGGGCAGGTTTGGTTTAATGGTTCAGAAAGTTAGAGAAGGTGAAAAAACTTGGAGGGTAGTAACGGTCTCTCTTTTTTCTTGTGTGTTTCCATATAGTTGCCTTGGAGAGAATCAAAGAAAGCCCAGAAAGCGAAACCCAGATGAGAAAATAAAATGGTAAGAGCAGAGCATGTCAGAGTTTCTTTCTTCGCGATTACTTCCGGAGTGGCTGCCCCACTAGAACTAACACCTCTCAGGGCCAGTATGGTAGAGTTCTCTGGTGATTACCTGCATGCCGTGGCAGCAGGTTAGACACTGACTGTATCTAAGTAAGAAAGACCGAGTATTAGCGCACGTTTTCTTTCTATTGATTGTTTAATGCAAGTGTAGAAACATAAAGCTAGAATAGAGGATGTTTGGTTAGGGTTGGCTATATGTGGTGGCCATGTTTCCCACCTTTTCCTGGTGAGTAGACAGAATCATCTTCAGAAAACATATCTCATCATGCCTTTCCTTGCCTGAGACCATTCAATGGTTCTTCATTGCATCAGGAATAAAATGCAGACTCTTCAGCAGGGCCTACGATTCTCTAAGAACCGGATTCTGCATGTCTCTCCAATATGGTTCCTCTCCCTCTACCTTCACTCACCATCTTACAGCCATTCTCCTTTTATTTGATGTTCTTCAAGCCACCAAACTCAGCCTCACCTTAGAGCAGTTATACAAGCTACTTTTTTACTGCACAACTAAAAAAATTTTCCATATTTGGACGTGGACTGATGGATCATGTCTCTTCCTGGAGATGCTGGCTCTCATGCCCTTCTCTGAAAGACCTCCCTCACTAGATTAGGGAGGAACTTTGCTTCTGCTCCCCGTGGTTTTACGACACTAGAACCTGCATGTGTTTGTTGTGGCCTTTATCTCCACTTGTAACTCTGCGTTGCTTGAGCTCTTTACAGTCCGCTTCCTTCACAGGCCACACGCACATTAACGTCATGTCATTTCACTTCCTAGTGCATATCTGTTGCCCAACCCTTACAAGACACTCAATGGAAAAAAGAAAAAAAATGGAGTGGAAAATAGTAGATATCTTGATGTTGATATCTTCCCTCAGCTTAGATGAACAGAAACACCCTGCCTTGTTGGTTAACCTTAGGCTTTTCATACTTTTGCAGTAGCCTCTTTTTTAATAATTTCATCTCAATGTCTTGGTTTCTATCTCTGAGATGGCTCTTCTCTTCCATGCTATGAAGGGACAGAGGATTGAGGAGATGAGCCAGCTGTCTGTTGGTGATGTGAAATGACGTTTGCAGGCATCAGCCCCTCCCAGATGTTTGAATGAGGACACTTTCCTGCACAAAGGAGAGAGCTGACTTCATGAGTCAGCCCTCAGGGACAGTGCAGTGGACTGTGCCTATCTTGTAACCCTTTCTCATGCTCCCCCGACTCCTCTCAAGGTTTGTAACTGGAGAGGAGGTAGCAATGATTTGGTGATGTTATTGAACCGAGGTTCTTTTATCAGCTGCTGTGAATCAGTTCTGTATAATATCTTTTAAACACATTAAGCATTTAATTTAGGCAAAACCTAGTCATTTAAACTAGGCTTTTGTTTCATCATGTCTAAAGTAAGATCTGCACTAGATGTCATTTTCTAATATTTTTCTGTTAAAGAAACTGAAGTGTTAACATTTTCAAATACCAGCAAGTCTTTATTACAAGCAGAAATTAACTAAATGAAGATAAATTAAGTGTCTTTAGGGTTTTCCCACACAAGGAAATTTTATAAGCAAGACTCATAGAATTTTCACTAGTCAGCATGGTGAGGAAGATCTGAACCATTTCACTATTCTAGTGAACTGCAGTCAAATATGTATGTTTCACGTGGGCTAAGAAGTTGATTTTCCTTTTGGCTAATTTCACAGGATGATGTCTACTGAATAAAGTTGGATTTTCTACATCTTGCTGAGTCAGTTTTGATTATTATTAGTCAGTTTTGATTATTAGATTTTTACCAGAGTATTATTCATTTAAACACATTTACAGAAAGAACAGTGTGAGCTCTTTCAAGTCACTTAACTTTTAAGATTTAGGTTTATAGAGGTATAGCCCAGCAAAATTCACCCTTCTCACATGTCCAGTTTGATACGTTCAGGAAAAACAGGCAGTCATGTAATCACCACTATCAAAATGCAGAATATTTCCACCACCCCTCCCTTTCCCTTCAACCCCTGAACCACTGATCTGATTTCTGTTTTGCTTTTTTCCAGGATGTCATAACATCATTGCTTTTATCTTTATTACAGTTTTTTTTTTTTTTTTTTTTTTTTTGCTTTCCTTAGTTTTTAAAATTGTGGCTATTCTAATTGTTTTGAATTAAAAACTTAATAGTTTTGTTCTCAATTTTTCTTGTTTAGGAATGGAAGCATATGTGAACATAAACTTTTCCTCTAAATAATATTTTACCTGTATTCTATGTGTCATTAAAGGAAATACTATTATTGTCTAATATTTTGCAAATTTTAATTTATTCTTGGACCTGAATAGATTTTAAATTTCAAATATTGCTTTGTAGTCTTAAGTATAATTTAAATGTTATTTCATTGTTACCAGTATCTGCATGGTCTGTATTATTTCTGCTTTATGGATTTTATTAAAGTCTTCTTCGTCCTATATGTTAGCTTTGAGACAAGTTACTTACATTCTCTAAATTTTGGGTTCTTCATATGTAAAACAGCCTTAAAATACTACAATTTTAGCTTGTGTTTGTGGAAAAAGAAATCAGTGCACATTATTATGTACACAAATTTTGAACATATATAATCTTTTGTTCAAAGATTATAATTTTGAAATTTGTCTGCAAGGGAAACCTTATTGTGTATTTCAGATATTCTCTGTCATGATTTTTCCGACTTTCTATCAGCTGAGAGAAATTAATCTACTGTTTTGAGTTACCTTTCATGTGTTCTTTTTCTTTCTTTCTTATGGATTCTAAATATTTTGGTGTGTAGCAATTCATGACAGTATTAGTGTTTGTTGGTTTTAATCTTTATCATGCCATCTCTGTCCAGCTCCTTTTCTGTAATGAGGCTCGCTAAAGTCTCATCCTCTGGAGTGTGATCTTTATCATGCCATCTCTGTCTAGCTCCTTTTCTGTAATGAGGGGCTTGCTAAAGTCTCATCCTCTGGAGTGTGAGAAGGTCCCTGTCATGGGATATCAAGGACACCTGAGGACATTGCAGGCAGCTCCCTCTCAGACAACGAGGAGAGAGGCAGGTTCTGCTTTGTTAGTATTGCCTACCCCGTTCCCACATGTCAATCTGTATTCATTTACTAGGGTTGTCATACCATAGACTGGGCGGCTTAAAGAACCAAAATTTCCTTTCCCACAATTATGGAGGCTGGAAGTCTGAGATCAAGGTGTTGGCAGAGCTGGGATGTTTTGTGCAGTCTGTCTTTGGCTTGTAGATGGCTGTCTTTTCCCTGAGTCTTCCCTCTGCTATGACTGTGTTCAAATTTTCTGCTCTTACAAAGACACCAGTCATTCGGAAACAGGGCCCACTCTTAGGACCTTGTTTTAATTAAGTGCCACTGTTAAGACCCTATCTGCACATGCAGTCACATTCTGAGGTCCTGGGGATTAGGACTTCAACATGCAGATTTTAAGAGGACACAATTTAGTTCATGAGAGATGTCACGAAAATCTAAGAGGATTCCGAGAAACCCAGGAATTACTGCCACTGTCTGGAAGTTTCCAGTGGCCACAGCATACAGAACTATTTCACAATGTTTAAGACAGAGTGGACGGCCAGTAGGTGCTGATAGTCCAGTCTGGACTTAGATGGGTTTGGATTTTGTGGCTACAGCCTTAGAACGACAGATAACCAAGTGGCTGAATTCTTCATTCACTAACTTCTTTGTTACATAACTTCACGTTTTACAAATTTCAAATGTGATTGTGCGGTAATGTTTGCTTTATTTCTTTCCTAAGACCTCATAGGTTTTAGATTATCTCAGTACAAAGACATTTGATGGTACATTTTCTTTCCTTGGAGAATAATACAATTTGTGGATCAGTATCTTTCTCCTCGAAACTTAGCGTAACTCCACTCTCCAGTTGTGGAGCTGGGCCACCGTAAGCGCCCTTCCTGATGACTTGGTTTTATATACATTTTCCCCAGGAATGTTTGAAAACTCATTATTTGTTCCCCACCCCCACCCCAGAATCATGTATTATTTTCTTTTATACATGTGTCTTTATTTTAAATCTTTTTCTCACCTTTCTTGAGGTATGAGTGACCAAAAAAATTGTACAGATTTAAGGTATACAATGTGATGTTTTGATATGTATATACAGTAAAGTGATTACCACAATGAAGTATGTTAACAAGTTAATACATTTGTTACCTCACACAGTTACCATTATTTTTGTGTGTGATGAGAATGCTTGAGCTCTGCTATCAGTGAATTTCAAGCACTCATCACTGACTATAGTCGCCGTGTGTCAGCGTTCCTGGTCATTAGTTTTTTTCCTCCTGTGAAGTCAGTTTTCAGACGTAGGAATTTATTTTTTATGCTTTTTCTCTCATTATATCTTTGAATACTTTTGTTTCATTTGTTTGAATCTCTTTGTTTTTTGAGATGAAGTCTCGCTGTTGTTGCCCTGGTTGGAGTGGAATGGTGTGATCTCTGTTCACTGCAACCTCTGCCTCCCCGGTTCCAGCAGTTCTGCCTCGGCTTCCCGAGTAGCTGAGACTACAGGTGCATACCACCGTGGCTGGCTAATATACACCTTTTTTGTACAAACAGGGTTTTGCCATGTTGCCCAGTCTGGCTTCAAACTTCTGGGCTCAAGTGATCCACCCTCCTTGGCCTTCCAAAGTGCTAAGATTACAAGGCATGAGCCACCATACCTGGCCTATTTTTAAAACCGATATATCATACTCGTATATATTTTGGGGGTACCTCTGATATTTTGCTACATGTATACAATGTGTACTGATTAAATCAGACTACTTGTGATATCCATCTGCTCAAACATCAATCTTTTCTTTATGTTGGGAACATTACAATTCTTTTCTTCTAGCTATTTTGAAATATATAGTAATTACTGTTTTTTTTTTTTTTTTTGAGACGGAGTTTTAATCTTATTGCCCAGGCGGGAGTGCAATGGCATGATCTTGGCTCACCATACCCTCTGCCTCCCAGGTTCAAGTGATTCTCCTGCAGCAGCCTCCAGAGTAGCTGGGATTACAGGCATGCACCACCACGCTGGGCTAATTTTGTATTTTTAGTAGAAATGGGGTTTTATCATGTTGGTCAGGCTAGTCTTGAACTTCCAACCTCAGATGATCCACCTGCCTCGGCCTCCGAAAGTGCTGGGATTACAGGCGTGAGCCACCACATCCGGCCTAAATTATTGTTATCTATAATTTTCCTCACTGTGCTATCAAATGCTAGAACTTATTTCTTCTAGCTAACTATATTTTTGTACCTATTACCTATTAGCTAACTTCTCTTCATTCTTTCCTCCCCTGTTAGCATTGTTTTAATTTAATATACAAATGTTATCATTCTCTACAATTACTTTCCCAGTTTAGGCAGTCCACTTTCCTCCTCCATTTGTTATTGTTAATAATTATTAACAATTATATATATATATGTATTTGTTTTGTTTTTGTTGTCCAGTTCATCTTTGTCACTTTGCACTTAGTATTCTGAATGAAAGTGGATCATTTGTGAGATAAACATGTGTGTGTGCATGCACATGTGTGTGTAAGGAGGGTGCAGAAGAGAAACAAGCTGTGAGATAAACGTGTGTGTGTAAGGAGGGTGCAGAAGAGAAACAAGCTGTGAGATAAACGTGTGTGTAAGGAGGGTGCAGAAGAGAAACAAGCCACAGCTGTCACTGAACCAAACGAGGGCAGCTCACCTGGCACTGTAAAGCCAAACATCCACATGGAGGTTTGCTGCAGGACAAAGGAGGTGTCTATTTGCGGGTCTCAGGCTTAAGACCTGTCCTCTTCAATGACTTACAAGCAAGGGTTTTTAAATGCAGGGGTAAATTTCAGGAAAGAAGAATTTACAGGCAAAACTGTAAATCAATACATGGAGATTACAGTTGGTTTGGCTAAAAAGGTGAGATACCCTGAAGCTGAGGGGGAAGGGTGCCTTATAAATCATAGGTGGAATGAAGATTCTTTGATGTGCAATTGTTTAAGGAAGCAAAGCCTTGTCTAAAAGTATGGGGTCAAGAGAAAGGAATGTTAAGGTCTGGCCCCTGAGCATGATTTCCTCCAGGCTCCTCAGGAGAAATTTAGACAAAGCCTGGCGGTGGGAGTTCAGTCCTCGGCTCCGTCGTGCCTGAGGTCCGTGTGCCGGACCATGCGTTTGTGGAGGGAGTTCAGTCCTCGGCTCCGTCGTGCCTGACCATGCGTTTGTGGAGGTCCAGGCTTCCTCCGGCTGGTCAGCTGCTCATCTACTTCTCAGGGCTCTCTGGGTGGCTGGAATTCCCGTTGAAGGAACTCTTGACTTTATTTCCTTGCTTGTGGGTGTCTGACAGCCTTCCAAGAGGGGGTCTCTGCTCTGTTGCAAAATCCAGGCTTTGATTGTGGCATGTCGTTTTAGAGTACTTCCTCCCTAGATATTTTTCACTTAGCCCAGGCACATCTCTGTACTGTGTGTAATTGGCTGTCCTTGAGATGTGCAGCTTATTACAAGTTGTATCCTTTTTCCACATTTTCCCTTAAATTTAGGAGTCTGAGTGACAGACAAATAAAGGGTGATGTGCTGGCAACCCCATCTCTCCCCAATGCCTCTGGCTCCTCTTAATTGTGTAAATTGTGTCCCTTTGGAAATAATCTCTATTTCTTTCATCACTGGCCCACACTTATTAATGTGTACGACTGTAAAGTTTTAGTTAGAATTTGTAAGACTCTCTTATTTACCTTTAAGGATTTATATACCCTCATCAAGAATAGCAGAGAAATAAATGTCAAAACTTTCAACTTTCTCTCTTGAATTGTTCTAAATTTCAGCAGATTATACATATGTTTTTATACATGTGATAATGTGTGTGGTCCGATAATCTAATAATTTCCTTGGCTCCATGCTCTATGAAACTTTGTTTTCCACTGTTCATTGTTTTCCTAGATTTTTGTGGTTTTTCCAAAAAGGGTAGAGTAAGCAGCCTTTTAATTTTATTTAAAATTTGCATGGTAAATGTAACAATGGCCCTAGTTAAGGGTGACCAAATGCTTTGAAAGGCATTTTCAGCTTCGGAGAACCTGGAGTATCTCATGTTACTGTCTCTTTCCTTGTAGGGAGGAAATGACTACATTTGAAAGAAAATGCCAAGATCAAGATAAGAAAAGTAAGTCATTGCTTTATGATATTTTTCACAGTGGGGAAGTGTAAATTTAAGCATCCAGTTATCGGACACCCTTGATCCTATTGTAATAAAAGTCTGGAGAAGAGGCTGCTTGGAGTTCTTACTCTTCCATAAAACTGATCACATCGTTCTTGGAATTAAAGTAATATTTGTATATTATTTTTTTGATCAGCATTTAATAAACTTTTGTGGAAAGAAGTTAACCAAAATTCTCTTGATTTTAATTTATACATTGGTGTTTCAAAATAGGGCCTTTGAATATTAGCAGGTGATAAAAAGCGTATATTTTTTTTGTTCTCAAGAAGTTGCAAGAAGCTGATGGTACACTCCTGTAGTCCTAGCTACTTGGGACGCTGAAGTAGAAGGATTCCTTGAGGCCAGGAGTTAGAGTCCAGTCTGAGCAATGTAGCAAGAGCCTGTCTCTTAAAAAAAAAGAATTTGTTCTGTTTGCCATAGTATGCCTGTATAGTAATCATGTAATTACTCAAAATCGACGGTTATGAATAACAGGGCTCAGCCTCTGTGGACAAGCATATTTAAAGGAAACTCTCTGTTTCTTTTTCACCTCAACTTTATTGAGGTATAACTGACAAATAAAAATTGCCTAATATTCAAGGTGTGAAATGCGATGATCTGATATATATATATGCCTTGTATAATGATTACTACATTGAATTAATATATCCATCACTATACATAGTTACCATCTTGTATGAATGTGGGAACATATGGACACCAGAGATCTATTCCCTTAGCAAATTTCAAGTAAAGAATACTACATTGTTAACTAACAAGCAATGGGAAAGGATTTCCTATTCAATACATGGTGCTGGGTTAACTGGTTAGCCATACAGAGAATTGAAACTGGACCCCTTACGCCATATACAAAGATTAACTCAAGATGGATTAAAGACCTAAATGTAAAATCCAAAGCTATAAAAACCCTGTGAGACAAACTAGGCAATACCATTCAGAACATAGAAACAAGCAAATATGTGACGGTGAAGACACCAAAAGCAATTGTAACAAGAGCGGAAATGGACAAATGGGATCCAGTTAAACTAAAGTGCTTCTGCACAGCAAAAATAACTATTAAGAGTGAACAGATGACCAGGCATGTTGGCTCACACCTATAATCCCAGCACTTCGGGAGGCCGAGGCAGGCAGATCATGAGGTCAGGAGATTGAGACCATCCTGCCTAACATGGTGAAATCCTGTCTCTACTAAAAATACCAAAACTTAGCCAGGCATGGTGGCATGCACCTGTAGTCCTAGCTACTCTGGAGGCTGAGGCAGGAGAATCGCTTGAACCCGGGAAGTGGAGGTTGCAGTGAGCTGAGATCATGCCATTGGACTCCAGCCTGGGTGACAGAGAGAGTCCCTGTCTCAAAAAAAAAAAAAAAATTAAAAAAAAAAGTGGGAAAAGAACACAAACACACACTTTTCAAAAGAAGACATATCATGTGACCAACAATCATATGAAAAAAAGCTCAATATCACTGATCATTACAGAAATGTGTATCAATGAGATGCCATCTCACACCAGTCAGAATGGCTATCATTAAAAAGTCAAAAAAACAAAACAAAAAAAAAAAAAACAGATGCTGGTGAGGTTGTGGAGAAAAGGGAACCCTTACATGGTGTTGGTATAATTGTAATTTAGTTCAACCTTTGTGGAACAGTGTGGCGATTCTATTCTGTCTAAAGACAAAACTACCCTTTGACCCAGCAATCCCATTACTAGGTATATATCCAAAGGAATATCAATCATTCTATTACAAAGACACCTGCATGTGTGTGTTCCCTGCAGTACTATTCACAATAGCACAGACATGGAATCAACCTAAGTGCCCATCAATGATAGACCAGATAAAGAAAATGCTGTACATATACACCATGGAATATTACGCAGCCATAAAAAGAATGAGATCATGCCCTTTGCAGGGACATGATGGAGCTGGAGGCTGTTATTCTTAGAAAAGTAGTACAGGAACAGAAAACCAAATACCATATGTTCTCACTTTTATCAGTGGGAACTAAATGATGAGAACACACGGGAACAGAGAGATATACCACAAACTGGGGCCTAGCGAGGTGCAGAATAGGAGGAGGAAAGGATCAGGGACGATTACTAATGGGTGCTAGGCTTAATACCTGAGTGAGGAAATAACCTGTGCAACAAACCCCCATGACACAAGTTTACTCATGGGACAAACCTCCACACGTACCCCAAAATTAAAATAAAAGTTAAAAAAATTGAAAGAGAATACCACATCGTTAACTTTGGTCACCGTGCTATACATTAAGTCTTACTCATCTTACACTGCAAGTTTTTGTGCTTTGACCAACATTTTCCCACCTCTCTCACCTCCCAGCCACTGGCAACCACAGTATCACTCTCTGCTTCTGTAAAGAAACTCAGGTTCCTGTTGCTGCTGTTCCCGCTGTCTTCTCATGCTTTCTGAAATAATTGTTTAGCTTCATCGTTTGGAACTTTGCATTTCCCCATCACATCTCAGATCACAGTGAGTTTTCTCTAGCACTGCCACTCCACTGAGCAATTTCCATGGGCTATGAAAGAAATTTATTTAAGAAAACATCATCATGACCATAAATATAATAACATATTTAAAAAGCATCAGAGTGCATGCCAAATAAAATTGTTAAATGATGCTATGATTTCTATTCATGTATATGGATGTGCTTTTACTAAATCATGGTGTAAAATACATTGCTAACTGTGAGTCATGTTCAGAAAAGTTGAATGCCTTTACCCAATGGCAACGACTGACTTTAAAGAACTATTTCCAATCTTACTCTTTTTGTTTTTTGAGACGGAGTTTCGCTCTTGTTACCCAGGTTGGAGTGCAATGGCGCAATCTCGGCTCACCACAACCTCCGCCTCCTGGGTTCAGGCAATTCTCCTGCCTCAGCCTCTCGAGTAGCTGGGATTACCGGCTCGTGCCACCATGCCCGGCTGATTTTTTGTATTTTTAGTAGAGACGGGGTTTCACCTTGTTGACCAGGATGGTCTCGATCTCTTGACCTCGTGATCCACTCCTTGGCCTTCCAAAGTGCTGGGATTACAGGCGAGAGCCACCCCGCCCAGCCTCCACAATCTTACTCTTAAATGCCCTTTCTCTAGTATTTATAAGTGTTTCTCCAGCTCTACCTTCTGAAAGTGTTGCTTCCTTGATTTGTTGGACACCACACTGTAGTCGAGATCCTCAGTTACTAACCACCTACCTACCACTGTCAGCACACTTTCTTTGGTAAAATATAAAATGATGGTGCTCCTTAGTGATCATCCTTGGATTTTTTTCTCCTCTTTTGAAGTGTTTGTGTGTGATTGATCTTATTTCTTTTTCTAATCTTTAATAGATTTTTTTTGGTGAAGGCATTTGGCAGAGTGGCATGTATTGTAAAGAACACTTTTTTTTTTGAGATGTACTTTCAGTCTTATTGCCCAGGCTGGAATGCGGTGGCAGCATCTTGGCTCACTGCAACCTCCACCTCCTGGGTTCAAAAGATTCTCCTGCTTCAGCCTCCTGAGTAGCTGGGATTACAGGCATGTGCCACCATGCCAGGCTAATTTTGTATTTTTTGTAGAGATGGGTTTCTCCATGTTGGACAGGCTGGTCTCAAACTCCTGATCTCAGGTGATCCACCTGCCTTGGCCGATCAAAGTGCTGGGATCACAGGCATGAACCACAGTGCCCGGTTGTAAAGAATGTATTTTAGGTATAGATACAAATGCTTTGATAGTTACATACTATTCATATTTTTTGTTTCATTTGGCCAGCTTTGCAAATTATATTTATTTTCAAATGTTTCCTTTCAATTAAAATTTCAAAATCCTAAGCTTAAAATTGTTCACCGTATTCTCTTATGTATTTAGTATTTGCAGGATTTATCGTGATGCCCTTTTGTTTGTTTCTAACATTGTTTCTTCTCATAAATAGGAATGGTTGCCATATTTAGAATCCTGTAAATTGTAAAATTTACAGAATTAAATATAGTAAAAAGTTAGTAGTGGATTTCAGATTCACACATATGTAAATTGCTTCAGCATTCATAGATAGAAGTAACATCAATCTGCATATTTGTATGTAACTTGAAATAGTTACTCATGTTATTTGTGTACCTATCTCTATAGTGAGTGTTCATTTTAAAGAATTGTATGATTTTCCTGTGATATTTACATAAAATTTAAATCTTAAATTTGCAACTATAATCATTCTTTATGCTTATTATATTGCATCGACATAGCATGTTTATGAACATTTTATTACCAGATTTTGAATCCATTTTATTCAGTACATTGGATGTGTTTTGTTTACACAAAGAACATACTATTGATGCTACCTCAGAACGCGTGTTCTTTATCTTGTCACTTGGTCTTGAGAACTTCGTGATAAGATGGGGTCATGTCAGATGTTAGATAACAGGCCTCTCCAGTTTTATTACTGCTACATTCTGTTTTCTTCACCTTTTCCTTCAGTCAGTGATGACGCAAAATAACACTTTCCTCTTTTATTTTTTTTTTAAATCCTCCAGGTCAAGAAGTTTCATCCACTTCTAATCAGGTAATTAGAAAACAAAAAGACAAAAGAAAAACACAAACTTTTATTATGTTTGTCTGATAAATGTCAAAATACAGATGATTTATTCAAGAATAGCATCTGTCTTCCTTTATTTGTAATTTCTAAATATACTTTTAGAAATCTTTCCTATTTTAAATAATTTATGTGGTAACTGTAATGCAGAAATGAAAGGAAATAAAAAGTATTTTAACTGATCTAGATGCGTAGCAAGTTCCTATTGTTTTGGCCTCAATTCTGCTGAAGCATTTATTTATTTATTTAGGGAGAGTCACACATTGTCACCCAGGCAGGAGTGCAGTGGCACAATCTCGGCTCAGTGCAACCTTCACCTCCTGGGTTCAAGTGATTCTGGTGCCTCAGCCTCCTAGGTAGCTGGTATTACAGGTGTGTACCACCACGCCTGGCTAATTTTTGTAATTTTAGTAGAGACAGGGCTTCACCATGTTGGCCAGGCTAGTCTGGAACTCCTGGCCTCAAGTGAAGCCACTTGCCTCAGTCTCCCAAAATGCTGGAGTTACGGGCATGAGGCGCCATACATTTTGGTATGTTTTTGCAGTGGCTGGTACTAGTTTTTCCTTTCCATATTTAGTGCTTCCTTCAGGAGCTCTTGTATAGCTGGCCTGGTGTTGACAAAATCCCTCAGCGTTTGCATGTCTGTAAAGGATTTTATTTCTCCTTCACTTATGAAGCTTAGTTTGGCTGGATATGAAATTCTGGATTGAAAATTCCTTTCTTTAAGAATGTTGAATATTGGCCCCCACTCTCTTCTGGCTTGTAAAGTTTCTGCTGAGAGATCCACTGTTAGTCTAATGGGCTTCCCTTTGTGGGTAACCCGACCTTTCTCTCTGGCTGCCCTTAACATTTTTTCCTTCATTTCAACCTTGGTGAATGTGATGACTATGTGTTTTGGTGTTGTTCTTCTTGAGGAATATCTTTGTGGTGTTCTCTGTATTTCCCAAATTTGAAAGTTGGTCTTTCTTGCTAGGTTGGGGAAATTCTCCTGGATAATATCCTGAAGAGTGTTTTCCAACTTGGTTCCATTCTCCCCTTCACTTTCAGATACAGAAATCAAACATAGGTTTGGTCTTTTCATATAGTCCTATATTTCTTGCAGGCTTTGTTTTTTCTCTAATCTTGTCTTCATGCTTTATTTCATTAAGTTGATCTTCAATCTCTGATATCTTTTCTTTTACTTGATCAATTTGGCTACTGATACCTTGTGTATGCTTCATGAAGTTCTCGTGCTGTGTTTTTCAGCTACATCAGGTTATTCATGTTCTTCTCTAAACTGGTTATTCTAGTTAGCAATTTGTCTAACGTTTTATCAAGGTACTTAGCTTCCTTGCGTTGGTTTAGAACATGCTCCTTTAGCTCAGAAGCCTACTTCTGCCAATTCGTGAAACTCATTCTCTGTCCTGTTTTGTTCTCTTGCTGGTGATGAGTTGTGATCCTTTGGAGGAGAAAAGACATTCTGGTTTTTGGAATTTTCAGCCTTTTTGAGCTTGTTCTTTTTTTCATCTTTGTGGATTTATCTCCCTTTGGTTTTTGCTGTTGGTAATCTTCGTGTGGAATTTTTGCATGGTAAACCTTTTTATTGATGTGGATACTATTGCTTTCTGTTTGTAGTTTTCTTTCTAAGTCAGGCCCCTCTTCTGCAGGTCTGCTGGAGTTTGCTGGGGGTCCTCTGCAGACCCTGTTTGCCTGGGTATCATCAGTGGAGGCTGCAGAACAGCAAAGATTGCTGCCCGTTCCTTCCTCTGGAAAGTTTGTCCCAGAGGGCACCTGCCAGATCCAGATGGAGCTGTCCTGTATGAGGTGTCTATTGACCCTAGCTGGGAGGTGTCTTTTTGTTAGGAGGCATGAGGCTCAGAGACACACTTGAGGGGGCAGTCTGTCACTTAGCAGCACTCAAGCTCTGTGCTGGGAGATCTGCTGTTCTCTTCAGAGCTGGCAGGCAGGAAACTTTAAGTCTGCTGAAGCTGCACCCCCAGCTGCCCCTCCCTTCTCCCAAGTGCTCTGTCCCAGGGAGATGGGAGTTTGATCTGTAAACCCCTTATTGGGGCTGCTGCCTGTTTTTCAGAGATGCCCTATGTAGAAAGGAGTAATCTAGAGAGGCAGTCTGGCTATAGCAGCTTTGCCGTGCTGTAGTGGGCTCTGCCCAGTTCAAACTTCCTGGTGATTTTGTTTACATTGTGAGGGAGAAACCAGCTACTTAAGCCTCAGTAATCGTGGACTCTCCTCCCCCTACCAAGCTCCAGTGTCCCAGGTCAACTTCAGACTGCTGTGCTGGCAGCAAGAACTTCAAGCCAATGGATCTTAACTTGCTGTGCTCTGTGGGGGTGGGATCCACTAAGCAAGACCACTTGGCTCTCTGGCTTCAGCCCCCTTTCCAGGAGAGTGAACGGTTCTCTCACTGGCGTTCCAGGAGCCACTGGGGTGAGAAAAACAACTCCGGGAGCTAGCTTGGTGTCTGCCCAAATGGCTGCCCAGTTTTTTGTTTGAAACTCAGGGCCCTTGTGGTGTAGGCATCCGAGGGAATCTCCTCACCTGTGGGTTGCAAAGACCATGGGAAAAGTGTACTCTCTGGGGCGGATAGCACTGTCCCTCAAGACACGGTCCCCATGGCTTCCCTTAGCTAGGGTAGGGAGTTCCCTGACCCCTTGTGCTTCTTCAGTGAGGCGATACCCCACCCTGCTTCTGCTCTCCCTCTGTGGGCTACGCCCACTGTCTCACCAGTCCCAATGAGGTGAAGCAGGTACCTCAGTTGGAAATGCAGAAATCATGTACCTTCTGCATTAGTCTCCCTGGGAGCTGCAGACTGGAGCTGTTCCTATTCTGTTTTTGTTCAGCTTTGTTGTTTTTGCTTAGGATTGTCTTGGCTATGTGAGCTCTTTTTTTGTTTCATGTGGAATTTAAAGTATTTTTTTCTAGTTCTGTGAAGAAAGTCAATGGTAGCTTGGTGGGAATAGCATTAAATCTATAAATAACTTTGGGTAGTATGGCCATTTTTATGGTATTGATTCTTCCTATTAATGAGCATGGAATGTTTTTCCATCTGTTTGTGTCCTCTCATTCCCTTGAGCGGTGGTTTGTAGTTCTCCTTGAAGAGGTCCTTCACTTTCCTTGTAAGTTGCATTCCTAGGTATTTTATTCTCTCTGTAGCAGTTGTGAATGGGAGTTCACTCATGATTTGGCTCCCTGTTTTTCTATCATTGGTGTACAGGAATGCTTGGGTTTTGGATGCCTTAGGTGTAAGGGTGCCATGATCTGTATAAAGAAGAAGGGAGGGTAGGGCACTGAGTTCAATTTGTGAATGACTCTGGCTCCTGGATATCTTTTCTCTTTGTGCTTGGCAGGAAAATGAGAATGGCAGTGGTTCTGAAGAAGTGTGCTACACTGTCATTAATCACATCCCCCATCGGAGATCTTCCCTGAGCTCCAATGATGATGGCTATGAGAACATTGACTCCCTCACAAGGAGAATGAGAGAGTTTAGAGAAAGGTCAGAGACAGAATATGCCCTTCTTAGGACTCCTGTTATTAGGCCTTGTTCCTGCACCCATGAGCATGATTATGAAGTTGTGCTTCCACACTGAAACCCTCAAGCTGCTTTATCACCTTCCAGCAATGCAGATGACGCAGACTAGCAGACTCTGGAGGAGTTCTTCACTCTGAGTGGTGCATGAAATATTCATTTCTGACTAAAGTTTAGAAATATTATCTTACTGTATATCCTTGGGCAACTCTGGAATGTGACATCTCTGTGGTTTAGGTGAAATCATGTAAATTGACACAATAATCTAAAGTATTCTACGTGTTTTGCTTGTAAAGTTTGAGGACATGGAGGTGGTAAAAAATAAAAAAAGAAACTTCTTAAGACAATCATGTAAACTGAAAATAAAATCCTAATCCCCCTAACTAACTGAATAGACCCCGTTCTGGGCCAAGGAGACCTCAGAAGAACCTGAAAGGCTGAATTCTGCCATGATAGGAAAGGGAGTGAAACACACTTGTTATACCCCTCCCCTTTTTGACTATAGGCACAAGTGACCAGAATCAACATTAAAATAAAGATTGTATGACTGATGAAACAGACTGATTGTGGCAATAGGAGTCCCATTCCAACCTGACCTTGGTATAGCATTACACGCTGTTTGAGAGATGCTATCTATGAGACTTGTCTACACGATGAGGACCTTGTTTTCCACAATCTCCTTATTTTAGCTAAAGCATTCTTTTCTACTCACTTCTTAAGTCTTTAGACAAAGCCTAACTCTTTCAACCAATTGCCAATCAGAAAATCTTTGAATCTACCTATGATCTGTAAGCTCTCTCCTGCTTCAAGATCCTGCCTCTTTAAGCTGAACCAATGTGCACTTTCCATGTATTGATTTATGTCTTTACTTGGAACTCCTGTCTCCCTAAAATGTATAAAACTAAACTGTAACCTGACCACCTCAGGCCACTTTCTCAAAACCTCCTGAGACTGTACCCCAGGCCATGGTAACTCGCATTGGCTCAGAATCAACTTCTTTAAATATTTTAGAGTTTGGCTTTTGGTTAAGAATAAGCCTCCACACATATATGTCCCAAAATCTTCAATTCCAACCCTGCTCTCCAGATTTCAAATGCCAACATCTCCCCTTCCAATTACTTATGTCATCTTTGAGATGGAATCAACTCAACAACCTTTATAACGAGTGACCAGACCCTTTGCTAACCTAATATTTACTTCAATTTTGCTTTTTCTATGTACTGGAGATTCCTGCTTATAAACTTGCAGTAATAGTTCAAGAATTAATAGTTTTGACATTGGCTTTCTCAGAAGAGAACTTTAAAGTGTCACACACACACACAAAAAGGTGAAATGAATAATATATATTTACTCATTATTGCCTTTCTAGCCAATAGAGAATTGAAGGATTTTGTTCAAAGATTAGTAAAAATTGAAAGTAAACTTGTGCTTATACCTTTGTTTGCAACACACCAGTTAATTTAATCTGTGACTAGTTATCGCTACTGAAGGTGGATGCATAGTTTCTGGTTTTAAAATTGAAGCAAACTGGAAAACAATCCACCTAATTATCCTTTCTTTCCCAAGACATTTTAAAATGATATGCCAGCTTCCTAATAGGGAGACAAAGGCCTTAACCGACAATGCATTCATATTTTTTTTGTATAGTTGCAGGATACAAGTTGAGTATCCCTTATCTGAGATGCTTGAGACCAGAAGTGTTTTGGATTTCCGATTTATTTTTGTATTTTGGAATATTCCCATATGCAAAATGAGAGAGTTGGAAGATGGCATTCAAGTCTAAACATTCACTTATGTTTGAGATACGCCTTATCTGAATAGCATGAGGTAACTTTAGACAATATTTTAAATAATTCTGTGCATGAAACAGTTTATGTACACCGGACCATCGGAAAGCAAAAGTGTCACTGTTTCAAGTCAGTGCTCAAAAAGTTTCAGTTTTAGGCTGGTGATGCGGTTCATGCCTGTGATCCCAGCACATTTGGAAGCCAAGACAGGTGGATCTCTTGAGCCCAGCAGTTTGAGACCAGCTTGTGCAACACAGTGAGACCTTGACTCTACAAATAATTAAAAATTAGCCAGGAGTGGTGGCATGCACTTGCAGTCCCAGGTACTCAGGAGGCTGAGGTAGTAGGATTGTTTGAGCCTGGGAGGATGAGACTGAACTGAGCCAGGATCCTGCCACCATACTCCAGCTTGGGCAACAGAGTAAGACTCTGTCTCAAAAAGAAAAAATTTCAGATTTTGGAGCTTTTCAGATCTAAAGATTGGGGATTTTTAACCTGTACTGACCTTTTAGTCCTTGACAAGCATTAATCAACAGGTGGACGTCAGCTAACTCATTCGTTGTACACACATTTTGCCTCTCCACTCTACTAATTCTTGTGCTCTCTTGTGGTGATTTTAATGTGTGGAAGGGAAACTTAATGGAAACCTTGAAATTCTAGAGAAGTCATTCTATCAAAAATATGTCAGTCTTGTACAAATTAGCCAATTTAGGAAAAATGACAATTTTTTTTATTTTTTGTATGTCTGTGTAGCTATATATATGATATGAATACCATATTTGTAGTAAGATTAATTTTACTTTGAATAGCAATCTGCAATTATAAGAGAAGGGGCAGGCAATAGGTTAATAAACAGTATTGATTAGTAGAAGGAATATTGAAATCCAAGGGCATGTGTCTTCTGCTGGTTCACCGTAAGCCATGGAAGATGTCTTAATCTTTCTGAGATCTGGTTTTTCAGCAAAGTAGAATTTAAAAAATATAACTGTCTTATGTGGTTGTGAAGAACAATGAAATCATTGCTGTATAAGTGCTTTTTAACCTGTAAACTGGTGAAGCTTATCTTATCTTTTATGCATATAAATATGTGAATATTTAAAATTGTTTACATTTTTTAAACAATTTTACTGAAGTATAATTATATACAAGAAAATTTAACCACTGTAAGGGTGAGTTATAAGAATCTTGTCAAATGTATTCACCCAGGTAGTCACCTCCTTATGAAGAGATAGAACATGTGCATCATTCCCCAAAGTTCCACAGTGCTCCTTTTCCCTCGGTTTCAGCAGTCTTGGCAACCAACGATATGCTTTGTATAATTATAACTTTTCTAGATACTGTAGCGATGTATCCTTTCTGTATTTACTTTGTGTGTATAAGGCTTCTTTTATTCATTATAATATTTTTGAGATTCATCTATGTTTAACCTTCTGTCAGTAGTTGTACATCTTTCTTGTCTTAGTATGTCACAGTATAGATATACTATCATTTGTTAATTTAATCACCTGACGGATATGTAAGATATAAGTTTTTGATATTATGAATAAAATGAGTATAAATGGATAAAGAGACTATAAGCTTGAATATCTAGGTGTGTTAGTTTACTGTATCACCATAACAAAGGATCATAGAGTGAGTGGCTTAAATAATAAAAATGTATTTTCTCACAATTCTGAAGGTTAGAAGTTCAAGGTCAAGGTATTGGCAGAGCATGTCTCTTAAGGGAAAAAGCGTAAAAACTTTCAGTTGGTTTCTCTAAGGGAAAACCTTTTCAGTGCATCTCTCCTAGCTTCTGGTGGTATGCTGACAGTCTTTGGCATTTCCATATTTATTGATGAGATGTAGACATGCCGAGGGATGGGAAATACCTGTGACAATAATCAGAGGTCTTCTATCTCAGTGAAATTTGTAGGGTCAAGGGGTGTAAAGCGGGTTGAGATTCCCTTGTATGATGAAGAATAAATTGTTGTACCTAGTTTCCTTTATGCCCAAAAAAGAAGCACAATGTCTAGTGTAACCCCCTTTGGATCTTGGCAGCAGCATATCCTTCATTTGGGTGTGTTACTCTAGCCAATTTCCTAAGCACCTTGCTAGTTCTGAGTGTGGGAACTCAGAATAAGAGCAGGCTCTACGACAGGTGCAGGATGCCGTGGAAGCTATTTTGCTATATGGGCCACGGGATTCAGCAGACCTAACGGTTCTTGAGGTGTCAGCGGCAGATAGGGATTCTGTTTAGGGCCTTTGTAAGGCCCCTGTAGGTGAATCACAGTGAAGGCTCTTATAATTTTTGAGCAAAGCCCTGCCATTTCCTCACACACCTAAGCTTCTTTTGAAAACTGCACTGGGCTTGCTCCTGGGCCTTAGTAAAGATTGAATACTTAACCATGGGCCACCAAGTTACCACGTGACCTGAGCTGCCCTCATAAAAGGGATGTTGTCTGACCTACGAAGCTATACAACGGGGCTTGTGCAGAGCACTTCATCCTAACATGGAAAGCATACATATGAGATCAGGTTCAAGCAGGTCCTGAAAACACAAGTAAATGACATAAAGAAGTGACCCAAATGTCCATGATCCCCACTCATGCTACACTGCTTTTCACTGATGGCCTCACGGGAGTTTCCTATGGTCAATTGACAGGCCCTAAAGAAACCTTGGGCCTGGTTCATAGACGGTTTTACACAATATTCAGGCACTGCCAAAAAATGAATAGCTACAGACCTACAGCCCCTTGCTGGGACATCCATGAATAAGAGTGGTGAAGAGAAATCCTCCCACAGAGTGGAACTTCAAATAGTGCATCTGGTTGTTTGCTTTGCTTGGAAACAGAAATGGCCAGATATGTGATTATTTATCAATTCATGGGCTATGGTCAATGGTTTGGTGGATGGTGAGAGACTTGGAATGAATATGATTGGACAATTGGTCCCAAGGAGGTCTGGGGAAGAATTATGTGGATGGAACTCTCTTGACAGGCTAAAAACCTGAAGATACTGTGTTATGTGAGTGTTCACCAAAGAGTGACCTCAGTAGAGGAACTTTTTTTTTTTTTTTTTTTAGACGGAGTCTTGCTCTGTCGCCAGGCTGGACTGCAGTGGTGCGATCTTGGCTCACTGCAACCTCCTCCTCCCAGGTTCACACAATTCTTCTGCCTCAGCCTCCCAAGTAGCTGGGACTACAGATGTAGTAGGCCAGCTTGATTTTTGGTAGATTTTCACTATGTAATGATATTTATTATCAAACAATAGAAGTCAATGTTGGAAAAAAGATCCCCATTTTTAGCAAATTGTTTGTAAAACCAAATTTATATTAGTGAAGCTACAAGATTAATGGCTATATGTTTTTATTTTATTTGGATGTTTAGTATTAAATTGATATGGTTGCAAAGCAACATGATCTAAGCAGTGATACTTCACCTTGATGTAAAACAAGTTTATATTATTTTCTAAATTATGAATCTGTTGATATTTGTAGAAGAAAGTAAATAAACCATAGATTGGTTTGAAAGACACTTACATCTTATCATGGAAATCCAATAGTCTTTATGTGGCACTATTTTAGATCACAGAAAGAATACTTCTTTTAAAGTTACTGGAGTCAGAGGGCATAGCCAAACAATATAGTAGGATATGGTTGGAAATAGAATGTTCTCTCTTGTGCTGAGGAGGGCACAAGCATCTCTGAACTTCAAGTGAAATGCAGCTTAATTATCCAGACAAAATATGAGGGAAAGAAAAATAGACTTATTAGGCAGGATACATAATTTGGAAATTGTTAACAAGCACAACTATGTAAGTAGGGAATCAAGGGAAAATGGAGACTCTCCTATTTTGAGCAGCAATCAAACAATGACTTTTTACTTCTCTAAGTCATTTGAAATATTGTAATAGTAGAGAAGAGGAATCAAGAAGGTAACTACTGGGGTTTCTCACCCTCAAGTACTTTTCTTAGGGGCAAGACACTGGGGATAGCTCACTTTTTTTTGACACATTTCCAAGAAGGCACCAAACTCTGGTTCAGAAGCCATTTAATTCTTTCTATTATTTGCAATGGACATTTTCATGTTGTACCAGAGACTGCATGAATCAGGAGTGATACCTTTTTGAGTCACTGCAGAGAGATTCAACTCCCAAAGAAGTGGCATCTAGCAACGTGAAACTTTTTTTTTTTCTGAAAAACAGTCTTGCTCTGTTGCCCAGGCTAGAGTACAGTGGTGCGATCTTGGCTCACTGCAACCTCTGCCTCCCGGGTTCAAGCGATTCTCTTGCCTCAGCCTCCTGAGCAGCTGGGATTACAGGTGCACGCCACTGTGCTTGGCTAGTATTTGTATTTTTAGTCGAGACAGACAGGGTTTTGCCATGTTGGTCAGGCTGGTCCTGAAGTCCTGACCTCAGATGACCCATCCACCTTGGCCTCCCAAAGTGCTGGGATTACAGGCGTGAGCTACCACACTGGCCAGCCATGTGATACTTCTTACTCATAACTGAGGATCAAACTTCACCTGTGCACCAAACTCTAGGATGTTCTTAACATCTCATGACTCTTCCAGGTGGGGCATAAAGAGTAGGTATTTCACGTGTTCTGTACATACGGACATTCAATTTATGCAGCCGTCAGTGACAGGAATCTAGAACACTGACTGCTTCTTCTTTCCAGGACCTCACATTTGTTTCCTAGCTTGAGCTTTCTTGAACAGCTCCTGTGGCTCTGGGACCTTGACTTGAACAAATCTTTTTATTTCCTCTTTTTTTCCAGCTACCTCCATAGGTAGCTGGAGATACCATGGGCAAAGAAGTAACTCCTGAGGCCAGAAAACACATTCCTGGCCAGAAATAGGTACGTAGACAGGAGGGACCCAGTCCAGTGATGATGGTCAGGTTGTATGTTTTATTTCATGTAGCAATGACATTAAAGCAACAAAACAGAATTGTGAGGTCTGCGTATTTTAAAGTGATAATTTCATGTTCATCATGTTTCTATTTCAGAATCTTTTTTCTCATAAATTGTCATAATTTTTTGATGCACAATATTATGTCTGCTCAAAGCCAGCAAATAAACTATCAAAAAATGAATGAGTAAACAAATGAGTTCCAGCCAAACCTGGAAGACACTATGCTAAGAGAAACAAGCCAGGCATAAAAAGACAAATACTACATGATGTCATTTACATGTAGAATCTAAAAAAATTAATTAATGGAAGTAGAGAATAGAATGATGGTTACCAGAGGCTCGGGGGCAGTAGAGGGTGGCTGAGAAAAAGGCGGATGTTGGTTAAACGGTGTAAAGTTTCAGTTAGGGGAAAATGTTTAGGAGGTCTCTTATACAGCAGAGTCGCTATAGTTAATAAGGTATTGCATATTTCAAAATTGCAAAGAGTAGATTTTAAATATTCTCACTGCAAAGGAATGATAGATATATTAATACGAGATGATGAATATGTTAATTAACTCAATTTAAGCATTGTACAATAAATATATGTATTATAACATCTCATTGTACCCTATAATATATATATATAATTACTATTTGCAGTAAAAAATGAAATATAATAATATAGACATTTACAGCCCTGTGAATTAACCGCTTTAAAAATTACATTGAAAAGAAGAAGCCGGCCAGACAGAGCAGTTTACATTATATATATATATAATTTTGTGAAGTCCAAAAATATGCAAGAATCATCTATGGTGATAGGAAAAAATATCAGTTGCCTACAGACAGTGAAGATTAACTAGAAGTGAAGTGTGAGTGAACTTCCTAGAGGACTGAAAGGTTTAATGTTTCAATTGGGGTTCTGGTCACATAGAAGTAAGTATTTTTCAAAACCTGTCAAAATGAACAGTTAAAATCCATGCATTTTATCCTTAGGAAGCAAACAAGCATGTCCAGCCACCCTGAGTTCAGCACATGGAAACATAGCATGAAGTGAGTCTTCCTTCCCAGCCTAGATGCTGACCTTGTGAATGAGACGGCTCAGCCAAGGTCTAACTTTAGTTGCATGAGAGATGCTAGGAGAGAGTACCTCATGGCTGCAGTCAATGGATGTGCAGAATTAACAATAGCTATTATTTTTAGCCACTGTTTGAGGATACTCGGTTACAATTTAATTTGTATTTGGACCCAAATTATTTCTGTTTTATCTTACCCTTACTATATGTAGAATCTACAGTGATATTTCTACTTTATTCTTTTCATTGGAAATTAATTCTTGCCTTTTTTTCTATATAGGCATACATTTTAATTTTTTCAAAGAAGCAAATTTCAGCTCCATTCAATTCCTCTATACTGTGTATATTTTCCATTTCATTTTGATTTCTGCTCTTTCCTTTCTTATTGCTCTCTTTTCAAATGACTTTTGCTTTGGCATGCATTTCTTTTCTAGTTTTCTTAGGCAGAAATATGCATAACTGATTTTAAGTCTTTTTTCCCTAATGCAAACATTTTAATCTGCAATTTCACTTCTACGGAGTGCTTTAGATGCATCCCACAAATTATGTGTTGTACTTTATCAACAATAAAATATATTCAATGTATTGTGTAATTCTCCTGTGTATTTGTTCCTAGTCCCAAGGTCAATTTAGAAGTGTATTGTCAACTTCCCAAATATTTGGGGATTTTTATACATACCATTTTAAAATATTGATTTTTAATTTAATTTCATTGGGGTCACAGAAAATGCCCTGGATGAGTTCAGTCTTTCAAAATATATTGAAACATTTTATAAGTCTGTGATCTTTCTTCGTGAATTTTCTATTTTTACTTTTAAAAAGCATATATTATGATGATAGTGCATAGTTTTAATGTTCAACTAGGCCAACTTGATTGCTAGTGTCTAAAACCCCCATATACTTCATGATATTTTTACTGATAATTACTGAAAGAGAGGATGTGAAAATCTCTTTCATTGTGGATCCATTCATTTTCCTTGTAGTTTTAGTACCCCTGTCTTCATGAAGTTTGATGCTGCTACATATGTACATAATTTGAATGTTGTGCTTTCCTTGTGAATATCTAGTTTCTAGTTATGCAATTATCTAGATTTTTTTTTGTAATAAACTTAATCTTGAAATATATTTGGTCAAAACATTGGCTAGCCCATCAGTCTTTCGCTTTCTATGTGCATTGTATATATATTTTCCGTAATTTTTTACTTTTTACCTGTATGTTGATAATGAATCCTTTGAATATAGAATAAATCAGGTCTCTGTTTTAAAAAATCCAGCTTGACTATCACTGCCTTTATTTGATCTATTCAGTCTATCCATACTTAATGAACTTCTTGATTTAGTAGGCTTTAAATGTACATTTTTTTTGCATTTATCCTGATTTCTTTTGTTCCTCAGTTTCTCCTTTTCTGTACTTTTTGTTAACTAATAAAATAGATCAAAAGTCTAATTCCTTTCAACTCCTTTTTATTCCTTTGGTAGTTAATGCATACACATTTCAAACATCTCCCCAAATAACCTATTTTCTACTTGTTTTTATGCCTCTCAAATACTTAATCAGTGAAATTATTAGGAAGAAACACCTTATTTATTTTATGTGTTTTACCACCTAGCATATCAGTATATAGTATGTGGTTGAAAATATTTGGTAAATGTTCAGATGAATGAATAAAGGAGCAGATGAATGAGTAATTAAAAATAGGGGAATCTGAAATTTAGTATTGTCACATTTTTATAGAGTAGCAAAACCTCTGAGACTCATACTTTGTAATGCAGAGTGTTATAAGTGAAACATTCATACTTTGTAATAAGTATGAGACTCATACTTTGTAATGGAGAGTGTTATTAAGTGAAACATTCATACTCTGGATCAGAGACCAATGAAGACCTCACCCATAAAGACTTCAGGATTTGGGAGATGGCAAAGTATCGAAGGATATGTGGATAAGCAATTCAATGATAGCTTGTCCTGAAAACAATATTGTAAACTAATATTAGGAGCTTACAATTGTCTGCCAGTGAGTGATATTTGAGGGCAGTCACATACTGTACATCAAATGCACAGAACTTGTAGCAGGAAAAGATGCTCTGGGGCATTTTGATTTTTTTATACTTCCTTTGAGGTAGAGTCAAGCAACAGTGGCTCCCTCCATCCTAATCAATTCCCTTCATGAAAACGAAAATCATTCTAAATTTTAGCAGCCGTTTAAGAAAATACGAATTATGAAAATATACAATTAGTATAATTACATCTCTACTGGAAGAATTGTCTTCATGACTTCTTCCATGTTTTCTTCTTCTACAAAGTAAAATTTAACACAATTCTCTTCCAAGGGAGTTCCCTGGCTGTCTTACTTCACACAAACTCACTCCATCTTTATAGCCTCAAGGCTGGAACCTCATAATGTAACCACCAAGTTGGATGGTCGTGTTTATTTCACTTTCCACATGTTTTACTTTCACTTGTCCAAACAAAATATACTATCTTTAATGGCAGGGACCATGTTCAAAATTTCATTGTGCTGTGTGCAATCTCCTTCATTCAATAATTACTGTGATGATTCCAAGGATCACTTCCTACAAAATTCCCACACAAACCTCACACTATTTGAAAGTAATAAATTGCTTTAAATGATTAATTTGAAAGAGCAACCAAGATGCATGAAATATAACCTTGAGAAAGATTTCCTTATCACTTGAAAATATAAACTTTAGGCCGGGCGTGGTGGCTCACGCCTGTAATCGCAGCACTTTGGGAGGCCGAGGCGGGTGGATCACGAGATCAAGAGATCGAGACCATCCTGGTCAACATGGTGAAACCCCCTCTCTACTAAAAATACAAAAAATTAGCTGGGCATGGTGGCGCATGCCTGTAGTCCCAGCTACTCAGGAGGCTGAGGCAGGAGAATTGCCTGAACCCAGGAGGTGGAGGTTGCGGTGAGCCGAGATTGCGCCATTGAACTCCAGCCTCCATTGAACTCCAGCCTGGGTAAGGAGCGAAACTCCGTCTCAAAAAAAAAAAGAAAATATAAACTTTATTTTTATGAAAATTATATCAGTAGTTCTATTTTTATACATAGTTATTTTTAGCATTACTAATTATTAACCATTGAAATTTTATTCTTTTTTGTGATCTTACATTATAAACATATATTACATGTGCCTGATCACATTTTCATGTTTATTAGTTTATATGTAAGTTAAATATGATGATGGCATAGAGATGACTCTTACTATTCAGGATTGCTTAATGTATTTACCATGAAAGAACGAAAAAAATGTAATCTACAAAAGAGACTCAAAGAACTGTGGGACCCAAGATACAGGAGGGAATACTAATAAATAGAAATTGGAGAAAATCATATTTAGAAGTGAGACAGCATGGCAATTTAGAAGCATGATGGAAAGTTAGCTTGTGAGCGTACTGGGAAAGAAGAATTCTGGAGAAGGAGAGCAGCATAAGAATAGAGCAGAGGTGGTGAAATGTATTCTGAGCAGAAAACAACACATGTGTGCCTGTGTATGCACATACGAGTGAGCATGTGTGCATGTTAGGTTGTTGTGGGAACTATAAAAAGTCTCTGAATTGTTTACAGAAAAGGACTCCTGGTGTTCTTCTAAATCCTTACACGTAGGTTTTGATGAGTAATACATTGAGCCTCACAGGAACCAAATATTGCACTCCACTCGAACCTCACCCCGTTATCAGTATTTGCTCCCAGAGGAGAACTTGCCTGTTAAGTAATGAATTCCCAGAAGGTTTCTCAAAGTGGGAGAGATGGGCCACAGAAGTGTAAGTCACTCCCAGATCTGCAGCTGTTTAGCTGCTTGTCTATGTCCCATGAAGTCAGATTCTGCACTAGAAAGAGATAATGTCATCAGTCTAAATCTACCAGTTAAGCAGTGCATTGCAAAACAACAAACGCAATATGACCACATGGAGACAAGCACACTTCAGTAGTCATAGAGTAAGGAAAACTATAGTGATACTGCAGATGATTAAAAATATATAGTATATTGGTTTAAAAATACAGAATAAATGCCTTAAAAATTCAGTGTCGAGAACTAGAATTTGATTTTCTAAAGACATATTACAAATTTTTGCAAAGAAAATCTTCCTTGTAACCTTGCTGATAACAGTATGTTAATTGTTTTCCTTTTTTAAATAAATTACATATTCAGAAAATGAAGTTTAGGTGAATTTCCTATGTGATATCAGTGCTCTAACTCTGAACTATGTAGTTTATTTAAAAAATCACCATATTCTCAGTATTGGTAAAAAAATGAAAGACATGCAATTTTGAGCCACAGGAAGTACACATTACATGAAGTGATGGCACCTATCACTTAAAAATAGTTAGAGGAAAATTATGTATATTTAAATTAGGCAGAAAATCATCCAATTCAATGTGAAAAGCAAAGCGTGCATGAGAAACTTGGCATCAGGGAAGGCTAAAGGAAAGTACCAAGACCCTGCTCCATTTATGAAGAGTAAAAAGAAAAATGCAGAACCTTGAGAAGACTATGAAGTTCAGCCAAGACCCACTGAACTATTTTCACTCAATTGTTGGTGTTTTTTCCCACTCTGTACCACGATTTGAATTTTCTCTTCTGACATGTACACCTGGGTTTTTTTTCCTCTCATTCTTTCTTTAGGAAGAGGGCTTTCCTGATGGCTCTGCATTTTTCTGGGCTTTTATTTGCCTGCACTGCAGGTAGAAGTCAGCATGCACACTTTCTCCACTGTTAAACTGTGAGGATTCTGGAATGAGTCACGATTTCATGCATGGTCCCAATAGATTTCACGGTTGTCAAAAACCCGTGGGAATTAAAATGTGCCATGAGATAGTTTGAAGTTTAAAGTCCTACATCAAAGAAAGGAGAATTCACAGTAAGGTAAAAAGGGTTGGTTTTACAGAGAAAGATTGAATGAAGAAGGTTACAATTGAGTGGTGAGTTGCAATACGTATACCAATAACATGCCTGAGGAATTCATCAACATTGGTTACAAATACCCAGACAAAACAGAATGCAGTAACATTCTGGAAACACTGTATTTGACAAAAAGCATGAGGATTTACCAGCTTAGAGATGGAAAGCTAATTTAAGTTCCATAGTATCCATATAACATCCAGAATTTGAGAGTCATAAAGCCTTTTCCTCCGAAATGGCATTATTTGTTGAATTTGATTATATTTGCTAACTTATAGAAAGAATCTCTGCCTATTACTGAAACAAGTGTTTCAAAGTAGACATATACTGAGTGAGTATAGGTAACTAAAGAGAATGCTATGACATATGGTTAAGAAAGAAAAAATAATAACCTGTATAGTAGAGGGGCAAGAAATAATGAAATGTGGAGGCCATGAGAAATTACGTGTCAGAAAACCTGCCTGGAAATGTCAATTTCACTTTTTATCATTAAATGAAGCTTGCTTGTTGTTAGAATTTCTGATGTGTAGAAAATTTCAATACCTGAGGTGTAATCCAGTAAAAGTCATGAAGGCACAGTCACAGTAGAGTGCTATCATAGAAGAATGACCTAATATATTTGTAGTGATTTTGACATAGAGTTACATGCATTTATAGCTAATTAAGTTAAATATATGCCATACAGATGTCACTACCCTTAAAGAGAGCATTAGGAAGAGTAAATTCTAACTGTTGGCATCTTAAGCTGGTGTTTTCTGACTTTGGGACACGATCCATCTCTTCCAGACTCTCCTCATGGCTCTTTTTACCTCCTTGTTTCTCAGGCTATAAATCAGAGGATTTAGAGCAGGATTGATGATGGCATAGAACAAGGAAATCAGTTTATCACCCTCGGCTGAGTATAGAGACTTGGGCCTCATGTACGTGAACATTCCTGTCCCATAATAAATGACCACCACAGTCAAGTGAGAGCTGCAGGTGGAGAAAGCTTTTTTCCTGTCCTCAGCTGAGTTCATCTTCATCACGGCAACCAGGATGTGTAGGTAGGAGAGGATGATGAGAAGGAAAGGCAATAAGAGGGTACCAGATGCACCTGTCACCATCATGGTCTCCTGCAGGGACGTATCACCACAGATCATATGAAGAAGAACAGGTACTTCACAAAATATATGATCAATGACAAAAGGGCCACAGAAGGGAGCTATGGTCATGTAGAGAGGCACCACAGAGGCAGGGAAGCTAATGACCCAGGCCCCCACAGCCAGCTGCACACAGGCAGACTGGTTCATGATGAGCAGGTCCCGCAGAGGGTAACAAATGGCCATGTAACGGTCTAGAGCCATGACTGCCAAAATCATGCACTCAGCTGCTCCCATGAACAGGGAGATGTAGGTCTGGACAAGGCAGAATTTGTAAGAGATGACTTTCCTGGAGGTGAGGAGGTTGAAGAGCATCTTGGGGACCACAAGTGTAGTGCAAAATATGTTGACAAAGGCCAAGTGACAGAGGAAAAAATACACGGGTGTTTGGAGACAGGAATCAAATACTACCAAAACGATAACTGCTGTGTTTCCAAAGAGATTCACCAGGTAAACTAGACAGAAGAGGAAGAAGAGGGGGATCTCAGCCTGGGGGTGACTGGAAAATCCGAGAAGGACCAGTTCTGCAACAGTGCTGGCATTCTCCTGAGCCAGCCTGGGGGTCAGCATTAAACCGCTGATGTGCACAGAAGAAGGACATAGAATCATGATGAAGTCACAAACACACACTAATTCTTTAACATTACCAAATGCCTTTCAGAAGATATATTCAGTAATTCTTTGGACTGAATTACCTCTTTTTTGCAAGCCTTCTATACATTCATAATGAAGATTGGAAAACGCTTTTACATGTTGTAATTTAAAAGGTCCTATTCAAATTCTGAAAGTGACCAATAAATACATAAACACAAATGTGCACATACATAGACTCACATACATGCAAATAAAGAATACATTATTTTATGTTGCTCTCATGCAACATAAAGAGCTAACATGTACAGTGCAAAATTTTAAGGAGTCATTGACTTTTATTTTAACATCTTTCTTTAACTATTCATATGATGAGAGTTCATGATAGAATCCTCCAGAATGTGCTAATATTATGATGACAGTAAAATACTAAATAGTCATTTAAAGAAGTCCTAAAGGAAGTCTTTGACAAACTTTAGTGAGTTTGTCAAAGTCATGAGATGAGTAAGTGGCAGTGATGGATATAAAACTCAGATCCTGTAAGCTGCCTCTCCACAGGCTTGCCATCCCTGTGCCTCCACTGCAGAGATGAGACGTTCATTTGAATGCACACATTTGCTTACTTATAGGGATATGTTACATATGCTTTGGAATGTGGAGAAAAATGAAGGGGCCTATTAATTTAAACTCATTTCTGATCTAATCTCCACAAAACAGGTGAGCATAATATGCAATTTATATAAGAAGTAAGTGAGTGTATTCACTGACTTTTAATCTCATTGTTTCACTTTTTTTTTTTAAGATGGAGTATCACTCTGTCACACAAGCTGGAGTGCAGTGGCACAATCTCGGCTCACTGCAACCTCTGCTTCCCAGGTTCAAGTGATTCACCTGCCTCAGCCTCCCAAGTAGCTGGGATTACAGGCTCCCGCCACCACACCCAGACAATTTTTTTTGTTATTTTTAGTAGAGATGGACTTCACCATGTTGGCCAGGCTGGGCACAAATTCCTGAACTCAAGTGATCTGCCCACCTTGGGCTCCCAAAGTGCTGAGATTACGGGTGTGAGCTACCACACCCAGCCCTTTTCATGGCTTCACAGTTTTAAAGAAGCACATCTGAGGCTGAAACATACACTTTCTACCTCAAATAATAAGCTACCAATGTTGTTCTAAATACTGTCTAAGAATTTCTTTTAACTGCGCATTGTCCTCTCCCCTCAGATATGTGTTTATTTTCACCAGATTTTGCATGAGCGTACACTCAAACCCCACCATGTATGTCCTCTGGGTCCCTCTAAATTATGTGACTTTATGAAAAAGTTATAACCTGATAACTCATGATAGTAGAACAAGGTAAATGAAGTCTTGGGAATCATTTAATCTAAAATATAATATCAAGAGTGCTGATAATTTATCAGCACATCTAAGAGTTATTGCAAATTTGCTGTGTTCTGTCACTGTTACAAATGCCTTTTGGATTACTTCTTTCAATTTACACAATAAGCATATGAAACAGGTTCTACTTTTATCCCCACTCTGCAATAAAAAAAGTGTGATACAAAGAGTATACTCAGTCCCCAAGGATGTATCACCAGTTAGTGATGGGGACAGAATTCAAAGCAGGGAAGATGGTTTTGATTTGTACTATTAACCCATAGGTTTCCCTGATTATCAGAAACTCAAACCAATCAGCTTAACACTGAGGAACGCAGCAAAATAAGTATAACATTGGTTTACTCTTCTGGAACATCATTCTTTAATACTTACAGGCACTTAGTCACAAATAAAGGTAGGAAAATTTCCGGAAATAGCAATATCATATATATTTTTATCCAGTCACATATCTAAGCATTCCTTTCTCAGAAACTATAAAAATATTAATAATAAGTGGTCTCACCTTAACAAAGGAAGAAAAACTCAGAAGAATTTGTCCAAGTGAAAAGAAATTGCCATTAAGAGATTTTGTAGCCTTTCTTGAGTGCTGATAAAAGACATTTTCCAATATAATAAAAACTTAAGTCTTTAAGAGAAGGAACCAAAAGAAGCCACCAAGATTTATTTTTAATCAGCCATATTCACCATATTTTATGATTCCAAATTGTCTTGATGCTGTGATTTCACTAATCTCTACAGAAACTACATGGAAAAGGAGCCTTCCTGGGCTCCATTGGAGGTGGAGATGCCTGGGCTCCATTGCTTCTGCCTGGCAACTGAAATGCTTACACTGTTTCCTTCCTAGAGAACAGGTCAGAGGCTGAGATAATATTATGCTGAAATAAGTATAAGTCTTTGTGTGTTATAGGGAGTTCGAAGCAGGTTAACACATTTCCATATCTCAAGACATAAACAAATATGAGGTCCCAATCCCTGGAGAACCTTGTTAAGTTTGCATGGATGTTCTGTGTGGGGGATGGAGAAGAAGGAAGATACAAAACATGTAGGTATCCCTCAAATGAGAGAAAGTTAACTTTCTAACTCCAGTGAGTGTGTGCATGCGACTTTTTGATTCTCACCCCGCTTTGTCTAAACATAGTTATCACAAGGGTATGAAAATAAGCTCCTTTTTATAAACTTTTACCATAAACTTGACTTTCTTCCTACAGTTTTAAAAATATAAATTCTGTACCTTTACTGCATTTGAAATGATGGCAGGCACTGGCATTTTCTTTTCCTTTTAAAAAATTATAATAAAAGTAATAGGTAATACATCTCAATTTTATGTTTTTATTATTATTTAAAATATTTAAATGGCAAAGATAGTATATATTCAAGGTATACATGTAATGATTTGATATCATCCATCACCACCCATGCTGTACATTAGGTAACAGACACAGTCCTGGACAACCTTCAGGAAACTTCGATTTGAAAAAAGTTTGTATTTGATATTTATGAGTGGAAATTACATAAACCTTTTTGAAGATGAAATGAGAAGAAAAAACTAGATTAAGAAATTAAGAGAACTCAAATATTTGAGTAATAAAATTCTAAATTAAGAAATTGCAGAACTCATTGACATATACAGTGCTTATACAATGCAAGGCCCCTAGGTTGTGTATGGAGAATCGTGGTGCCTGTATATCATAGGATTATGAGCAGAACTTATAAAAATCAATTGATGCATATGAGTAAGCCTAAAGTAGGACAGAAGAAACTTTAGTTTTATTAGTAGGATGATTCTATTTTGAAGATGTCTTTGTACTGCCATAACAAAATGCCATAGAGTAGTAGGTGATTTATAAACAAAAGAAGGATGCCCTGTTTCACTGCTCCTATTCAACATAGTATTAAAAGTTTTTGCCAGGGCAATCAGGCAAGAGAAAGAAACAGAGCGTATTCAAATAGGAAAAGAGGAAGTCAAATTATCTCTGTTTGCAGATCACATGATCCTACCTACATTTCGAAAACCCCATCATCTCAGCCCAAATGCTTCTTAAGCTGTTAATCAACTTTAGCAGTCTCAGGATATGAAATCAATGTGCAGAAATCACTAGCATTCCTATACACCAATAACAGGCAAGCTAAGAGCCAAATCATGAATGAACTCCCATTCTCAATTGCCACCAAAAGAACAAAATACCTAGAGATACAGCTAACAAGGAAAGTGAAGGATCTCTATAGGAAGAACTACAAGTCTCTGCTCAAAGAAATTAGACATGACAAAAACAAAGGGAAATACATTCCATGCTCATGGATATAGAGAATTAATATTGTGAAAATGGCCATACTGCCCAAAGCAATGTATAGATTCAGTGTTATTCTCATTAAAACTTTCTTCACAGAAGTACTAAAATCTGTTTTAAAATTTATATGGAACCAAAAAAGAGCCCATATAGCAAAGGAAATCCTAAGGAAAAAGAACACAGCTGGAGGCAATATGCTACCCTACTTCAAACTATACTATAGAGCTACAGTAACCAAACCTTTATGGTACTGATAAAAGAACAGACAAATAGACAAAAGCAACAGGATAGAGAACCCAGAAATAAGATTGCACATTTATAATCATCTTATCTTTGACAAACTTGACAAAAACAAGCAATAGGGAAGGGATTCCCTATTTAATAAATGATGCTGGGAGAAATGGCTAGCCATATGCAGAAAATTGAAACTGGACCCATTCCTTAAACCAACTCATGATGCATTAAAGACTTAAATGTAAAACCCAAAACTTTAAAAACCCTAGAGGAAAACCTATACAATACCATTCAGTATATAGGCACAGGCAAAGATTTCATGACAAAAATGCCAAAAGGAATTGCAATGAAAGCAAAAATTGACAAATGGGATCTAATTAAACTAAAGAGCATCTGCATAGCAAAAAAGAAAAACAACCCATCAACAGAGTAAACATATAACTTAAAAAATGGCAGAAAATTTTTGTAATCTATGCATCTGAAAAAGGTCTAATATCCATCATCTATAAGCAACTTAAACAAATTCGCAAGAAAAAGACAGCCTGATTAAAAAGTGGACAAAGGACATGAACAGACACTTCTGAAAAGAAGACATACATGTGGCCAACAATCATATGAAAAAAGTTCAGCACCACTGATCGTTAGAGAAATGCAAACCAAAACCACAATGAGATAACATCTCACATGAGTCACAATGAGTATTATTAAAAAGTAAAAAATAATAGATGCTGGTGAGGTTGTGGAGAAAAAAAAAGCAGATATACACTGTTGGTGGGAGTGTAAATTAGTTCAACCAATGTTGAAGACAGTGTGGTAATTCCCCCAAGACCTAGAAACAGAAATACCATTTGACCCAGCAATCTCATTACTGGGTATATACCCAAAGGAATATATAAATTTTCTATCATAAAGACACATGCTTGTGTATGTTCATTGTACTGCTATTCACAATAGGAAAAGACATGGAATCAACCCAAATGCCCATCAGTGATAGACTGGATAAATAAAATAAAATACATGTATACCATGGAATACTATGTGGCCATAAAAAATGTTCTTTCAGGGACATTGATGGAGCTGGAGGCTGTTATCCATAGCAAATTAATGCAGGAACAGAAAATCAAATACTACATGTTCCTACTCATAAGCGAGAGCTAAATGTTGAGAACATATGAACACATAGAGGGGAGCAACGCTCACTGGAGCCTACTGGAGGTCAGAGGGTGGGAGGAGGGAGAGGAATAGAAGAAATAACTAATAGATATGGCTTAATACTGGAGTGATGAAATAATCTGTACCCAACCCCCCACGATGCATGTTTATCTGTGTAACAAACTGCACATCTTACACATGTACCTCTGAACTTCAATGAAATAAATGAAAAGAATTTCATTTATTTGAAATTTATTTGTAGTTCTAAAGACTAGAAGGATGAGATCAACGTGCTGGCATGGCTAAATACTGGTGAGGCCCCTTTTCTGGACTGCAAACTACCTACTTCTCACTGGATTTTCACATGGCAGGAAGAGAGCTAACTAGCTACCTGGCTTCATTGTAAGAGCAGGAATCCAACTGACCAGCGTTCCACCTTCATATTCTAATTACCTCTCAAAGACAGCCATCTCCATATACCATCCCATTGGGGTTAGGGTTTCAACATACAAATGTGTTGAGGTGGGAGGAATATTCACTTTATTGCCCAGGGATAATGGCTTCGTATGCAGACTAAATAGGCTTTCTAGTCCTTTCTGCAGAAATTCAAATTATTTACGTAAGTTTACTTGGTGAGAGATTGTACATTTCACAATGTATAAGATCTTGACAAAAATAAATCTTTCAGAATAAACTGAAAATAAATGGCACAACCAGGCAACCATGTTTGTCTAGAGGTCAGAAAGATAAGTTTAAAAGTTAAGTTGGAAAACGGCAGAGGTGCGGAGAAGGAGACATCGGCGTCGGGGGCGGCGTGGAGGCCAAGGGGGCCACGCTCGCATCAAGGACTGGTCTCGCCCTGTGTCACCCGGGCTGGAGTAGTCATGGCTTGCTTCGTTCTGTGTCACCCGGGCTGGAGTAGTCATGGCTTGCTTCGTTCTGTGTCACCCGGGCTGGAGTAGTCATGGCTTGCTTCGTTCTGTGTCACCCGGGCTGGAGTAGTCATGGCTTGCTTCGTTCTGTGTCACCCGGGCTGGAGTAGTCATGGCTTGCTTCGTTCTGTGTCACCCGGGCTGGAGTAGTCATGGCTTGCTTCGTTCTGTGTCACCCGGGCTGGAGTAGTCATGGCTTGCTTCGTTCTGTGTCACCCGGGCTGGAGTAGTCATGGCTTGCTTCGTTCTGTGTCACCCGGGCTGGAGTAGTCATGGCTTGCTTCGTTCTGTGTCACCCGGGCTGGAGTAGTCATGGCTTGCTTCGTTCTGTGTCACCCGGGCTGGAGTAGTCATGGCTTGCTTCGTTCTGTGTCACCCGGGCTGGAGTAGTCATGGCTTGCTTCGTTCTGTGTCACCCGGGCTGGAGTAGTCATGGCTTGCTTCGTTCTGTGTCACCCGGGCTGGAGTAGTCATGGCTTGCTTCGTTCTGTGTCACCCGGGCTGGAGTAGTCATGGCTTGCTTCGTTCTGTGTCACCCGGGCTGGAGTAGTCATGGCTTGCTTCGTTCTGTGTCACCCGGGCTGGAGTAGTCATGGCTTGCTTCGTTCTGTGTCACCCGGGCTGGAGTAGTCATGGCTTGCTTCGTTCTGTGTCACCCGGGCTGGAGTAGTCATGGCTTGCTTCGTTCTGTGTCACCCGGGCTGGAGTAGTCATGGCTTGCTTCGTTCTGTGTCACCCAGGCTGGAGTAGTCATGGCTTGCTTCGTTCTGTGTCACCCGGGCTGGAGTAGTCATGGCTTGCTTCAGCCTTGACCTCCCAGGATTATGTGACTCTCCTGAGTAGCTGGTTTCACAAAGGTAAGATCCCCCTTTGAGAATCGGTTGAGATTATGGGCTCTGCTGAAGAGAATGAAAGTATGCAGGTACACAAGTGTGGAACTTAACTCACGGACCACAGGAGGAGGGGACTCAGGGAGCCCTAGGACAGGGTCGTCCGGCACCGCCTGGGAGAAGGAAGTCAGAACAAAGGCCGAGGAGAGCGCAGCCCAGGCCCTCAATCCCCTCCGTCTGGAGTGCTGCGTTTTGACTGTGGATGCCTTCTGGACGAGGAAAGCAGTTAAGGCCACTTTCTGGTGCCGGTGCTGTGCTACTCACCCCAGCTGTGCCCTCTCTGGGCACCCCACTTCCTTTTCTCTCCACAGAGGTTTCCCTAATGTTGCCCCGAAGAGGCAGAAGAGATTCCTCCAAGATTTCAGCAGCAAAAGCGGCCACAGCGAACGTACCACACCACACCATTTAGTCGTTCTCGCACCGTCATTCTGCCACCTGAATGATACCCAGTCAACTGGAAGGAATTCTGTCCTCAAATATGGCAACGTGTTAGGGCTTGTCACTCCTCAGGATCGGCGATTCAGGAGTATGTTGCCTGGCTTGAATCACGAAATCATCGCTTCGCAGGCTAAAGATCAGGAGAGGATGCCTCTTCACATGTGAAGGAGGCCACCGGAGTCCAGGAATGTGATTTCAACCTGGACCTGTCAAGAATGGTGACCATTCGGTGGCTCAAACCTGTAATCCCAGCACTTTGGGAGGCCGAGACGGGTGGATCACGAGGTCGAGAGATCGAGACCATCCTGGTCAATATGGTGAAACCCCGTCTCTACTAAAACCACAAAAAAATCAGCTGGGCATGGTGGCACGTGCCTGTAATCCCAGCTACTCAGGAGGCTGAGGCAGGAGAATTGCCTGAACCCAGGAGGTGGAGGTTGTGGTGAGCCAAGATCACTCCAGCCGGGGTAACAGGAGCGAAACTCCGTCTCAGAAAAAAAAAAAAAAAAAAAGAATGGTGACCATTAACAAAGGGATGGAGAAAGATTTACCAACCAAACGGAGAGCAAAAATAAATAAATAAAAAAAAAGCAGGAGTTGCAATTCTCTCATCTGATAAAATACATTTTAAAGCAACAAAGATATAGTGGTAAAAGGATCAATGCAACAATAAGAGTTAACGATCCTAACACCCAGATACATAAGACCTATAAAGAGACTTAGACTCCCTAGACTCCCACACAATAATAGTGGGAGGCTTCAACATCAATATTAGATAGAAATTTTCTGTCAACAAGACAGAAAATTAATAGGATATCCAGGACTTGAATTCAGATCCAGAACAAGTAAACTTAATAAACATTTATAGAGCTCTCCACTTTAAATACACAAAATGTATGTTCTTGTCAGTACCACATCACACCTACTCATAGGTTTAAATGAAATATTGATCGGCCATTATTAAGCACACACACACACACACACAAAAAGAAGTGCTTTGTTTCCAGGAGTTAATGCTGTCCAAACAAAAATTTTGGCTGACATGTATGGCAAGTTTTCTGTACCAATGAATATGTACCAATTTCTGCAATCACCAATGCAAGACACTCATCCATCTATTATTCGTAGAGTTAAAAAACTGTCATACAGCACACTTAGTACCCAGTGTAACTAATTAATATTACCATTCTTTGATGCAACACAAACTAATTTCCTTAAACCGCTATTGCACTGAACTCCAGGGTTATAAATGAGCAGAATGCAAATTAATTTGTATGTAATAACAGTGGCAATAAACCTTTCCTGGTTTATGCAATTTTCCCCATCTGTTAACAGAGAGCAACTTTAGGATCTATTATGCCCAGAAGGGGACTTACCCAGCTGGACATCTGTAACACTTGGCTGATTCTCCACGGGGAACAATGGCTTGGGAGGCTTGTCTGTGAGTAAAGCTAGAAGAGAAAATGAAAGAAAGTAATGGAAAAATTGACATAAATTATGAGATAAGATTCTGTCATGTCTGATATTTTGATATCAGACATATTTTGATACATCAAGTTTGTAGACTTGATGGTGTGTAAACATTTATTAGACAGTGTTCCTACTTGGGTTTTTATTCTATCCATACAATATCCATTTCCCAGCACATTAGAGCACCATCGATTCACTGTAAATTGGCCATTTTGACAGCAAAAAAAAAGAAAAAAAGAATGGTGACCATTGAGACATCCCCAGAATCCAGCCAGTTTCTTCGCAGGTCACTAGAAGGTCCCCCCAAAAAAGTTGCCACAGAGGATCCATGGAAGGAACTTCCCAAGAAGGCCCCATGGCATGTTAACAAGGCCTGGGGAGTCCAGGAAAGTGAGGATCCACAGAAGGAACTTCCCAAGAAGGCCCCATGGCATGTGCAGGAGGCCACGGGAATCCAGGAATGCAAATATACTCTGGTGGAAGAATTCTCGTACCATTCCTCAGATGAGGAGGAGCCACCACAGAGGAAGGTGGCCTCAGGAGTCTCGGAGTGACGGGCACATTCTTCAGACCCTGGGAGCAGCTCTGTGTTCTCTGCTGGAGCAGATATGGAAGAGTCCAAGGGTGCAGACGACCATCAGCATTTGCCAACAAGTCCTCTTCCGGCACCTGTGGAAAAAGCAATAGAGACAAAGCCTGAACAGGCAGAAGAAATATTGTTCAAACATATGGAAGGGCCCAGACACAAGACCTCACTCTGGCCCAGAGATCTCAATCATGACACTTTTGAAGATTTTTAGAGAAATGTCTTGTGTATAGTTGAGGTTTTCTTATATTTGTTGTGTCATTATATTTGTCTTCTTTTGTTTGGTGAAAAGTTACTGTGGTTTTGGCCATTGCTTCGAATGACAAAAACTGCAATAACTTTTGCACCAAGGTTAAATATATATCTTGTTGGTTTTATATTAAATAGTAGTTATCTCCTCAAAAAAAAAGTCAAGTAAACAAGAACATTGATTCCCACTGACATTACGTTGTCCAAATTGTTATTATTTTTTCATTTATGGGCTTCTTTGTCCCCTCTACATCTAAAAGCTCTTCGTCTTGAAAACCTTGTTTGTGTTGCTTTGTGACTTCTCCATGAATTTCTCATTTATGGCCAGCTCTTCCATCTTGCACTCACAATCCGTACTATCCTTGTTATTAATACACTACCAATTTTGTTAATTATCTGTTGCTGCATAATAAATTAACCCAAATCTTAGCAGCAAAACAACAAATACCTTCTTATTTGACAATATTATAACATTGATTTAACTTAATATTATAACTTCTTGAACGTGTTTTCCTGCCTAACAATGACAACACTAATTTCTATTTTTTTTCTCACGTATAGGCTATTCTCTCCTGTTTTTGTTTCTCTTTTACCTAAGATGTCCTATTTTTCAGAATTATATTTTCAGAAATTTTATGTTGTCACTCTACTTACTTTTCCATCCATATGTAAATTGAGGATAATAACAGTTTTAGTATCGTATACTCTTTGGGAAGATCAAATGAAAATTTAGAAGATTTTCTAATTCATAAAAATCACTAGAAAAGTTAGAACTATATATATATATATATATATATATTTTTTTTTTTTTTGAGACGGAGTTTCGCTCTTGTTACCCAGGCTGGAGTGCAATGGCGCGATCTCAGCTCACCGCAACCTCCGCCTCCTGGGTTCAGGCAATTCTCCTGCCTCAGCCTCCTGAGTAGCTGGGATTACAGGCACGCGCCACCATGCCCAGCTAATTTTTTGTATCTTTAGTAGAGACGGGGTTTCACCATGTTGACCAGGATGGTCTCGATCTCTTGACCTCGTGATCCACCCGCCTCGGCCTCCCAAAGTGCTGGGATTACAGGCTTGAGCCACCGCGCCCGGCCTAGAACTATATTTTTATCACTTGGTTGCACTTACAGCTTTTTTATAGTAGTTAATAAAGTGTCTGTAACTGTCCCTAGCTCTCTAGGCCTCAATAGGAGAGAGGAGCCTATAATAACATTAGGCTTTTAGAAAACTAAACTGAGATATGAGACCTCAAAATAATTCTGTTTCTTTGATATGAATCCTCAAAGTTTAATCTTCCATGTTATACCAGTTTAATTCTCATTCCAGGGAAATCTTGCAAAGATTGGGTTGACTCAGGCTGGTGGAAATATCTAAGAGAGGATCTCTTAGATTTCTAAGATCTAAGAGATCCTCTCTTAGATATTTCCAAGTGGGTTTCATTTGAAGAATGAGAAAACTGAGGGCACAGGACTTGCTCTAATCACAGGGTTTATGAAAGAAAAAATATTCCGATAGCTGTTAAAATGGTAAGGAAGATTTATTCAGGACTATTTTGATACATGTCAGGACTACTGAAATGAGAGAGAGAGAGCATGGGCTCAACACAAAAACCACAAAGTACGCTGGGGATTTATAGCCAACAAGCAGACGGAGGGGATTACTGGATGGAAAATGACTAAGGGGGGACATTAAAGGCAGTGGGACTGTCGCTAAGGTGACTTGGCAGGACGATCAGGCGTAAATGACGGGATGAGGTACCTGATTAACTATGGAGGGCGACTGGATACCAAGAGCTCTGGGATTCTCATTAAACTGACTTAGAAGGATGCATGTTTCAACTGTACCAGACAGGTCAAAGACAGGGCCCAAGGACAAGGCCTAGTTGAACAGAGGGCACAGAGATGCTGTCAACAGTTTGGTTAAAGAGAAAGTTACAGACATTTGTCTCTCCTCTAAACAATATAAGTCTGTTTCTCATTTGGTTGCCTTTTGTTCATTAAGGACCAGCTGAGCCATCTGTTGAGACTTGGCAGTACAGAGTATTTGCTAGATGGTTCACAAAATCACACATTTTATAAAATATAAACAGGCCAAGTATGGTGACTTGCCTGTATAATCCCAGCAATTTGGGAGGCTAATGAGGGAGGATCACTTGAGGCTAGCATTTCAAGGTTAGATTGAGCTATGATTGTGCCACTGCACTCCATCCTGGGTCATAGAGTAAGACCTTGTCTCTAAAAAAAATGAGAGAGAGAAAGAGAGAGAGAGAGAGAGAAAGAGAGAGAGAATGAATAATAGGTGGAGTAGTATTTAAACCCTGGGCAGCCAGTCAAGATTTCTAGATGTTGGGCTCAAAGCGTCTTTCAAAGTTAGAATGAGGATGACCATGGCAGGTGGCAGTCCACTGGATTTCCTAGTTTGCAGTTTGGGTGGCTTTGGTGATGGCATGGATATTATCTGATTTCTCAGCACCTGGTAGAGTGCCTGCACATGAACTGTGCAGTTAACATTTGCTGAACCCCACAGAACTGGGGATTGGGTGGAGAAAAGGGCAGAGCCCCTCAGGAGAGGGAGGTAAAGTTGAGATAAAGAAGTTTGAGATGCTCTAGACATCCTTTGCTTACTTCACCTTTTATCTGGCATTGGCCTTGAGCATTCACATGCAAAGCAAGAGAAGGAAAAGGAAGAGGCCTGAAGTGAGGATAATACATGGAGCTCATCCTCATGAAATTCTTCTCTGGTTGCTGTTCCCATAAGGTTCTGTGATCCCTGAGCACAGGAACTATGCTCCTGGATCCTGATACCAGTGCCCAGCCCATAGTGGGGGGTTTACCATTTTATTATAAGAATAAAGGAGCACCTGGCCAACACGACAAAACCCCGTCTGTATTAAAAATATAAAAAGTAGCTGGGCGTGGTGGCGGGTGTCTGTAATCCCAGATACTCAGGGGGCTGAGGCAGGAGAATCACTTGAACCCAGGAGGCCAAGGTTGCAAAGAGCTGAGATCATGCCATTGCACTCCAGCCTGGGCAACAACAGCAAAACTCCGTTTCAAATAAAAATAAATAAATAAATGCGCACCTCCCAGATTGGTGACTTGTTCCACCCCACGATAATCAGGGAGGGTGGTGTGGTCAGTCCAGCTGTACAGGTGAGAAAGTGAGCTGGGAGTTCTGACTTACCTACAGCCTCCCAGCAGCAGGTGTGAGAGCCGGTGTCACACAGTTGATTCACTGCCATAGGGGAAAAGTGGAAGACAGAGAGGGGCAGAAAGTGAAGAACAACTCAGGAAAGTGAAGGAAAGGCAGGGGAGAAATTAACCGACTGGAAAAGTAAATGAGACGAGTGCACCAGAGTGTATTTTGGCATTTTTTATTCTATCTCCTTTTGATACTACTTCCTTTTTTCAGCTTAATCAGTTTATGATGGAACCTTTCACCGGTTTACATCCTAAGTTTCCTACTATTGTCTCTAGAGTTTTCATAAAAATGCAGTAATTATCACCATGCATTAGATTCATTTTAATGCACATACTGCTATAGCCAGCTCGCTCCATTTCCAGATATTACAGAAAACGTTGCAAGCCAGGATGTTTACTCGAAGGTGGTCAAAAATGTAAGAAGAATTCCGACACCACGTGTTTTTGGTATTTCCGGGAGTGGCCGATACAGCTCAGTGTGTCACCTTTACAGCATCGAACGCCTGCGCCTCGTTTTTCTTTTCTAATGCGAAGCCCCTCGCATTCGTCACTTGATGTGTGACAGTGTCTCCTTCGGTAAAGCTTTCTTTGAATGAGCCGGGAATTCTGGCCTTCAAGCTGCAAACTCTCACTAAAATTTCCAAAAGACTCAGAATGCGATGTGAAGTCCTATAACGTTACTTCAGCCGAACGTTTACAGCTCCAGGGAACGCAGACGCTCTCTCTGGGCGCGGAAAAGGCAGGAGGAAAAGGCGGGAGGAAAAGGCGGGACTGCCAAGTCTCGGTGGCTCACGCCTGTAATCCCAGCACTTGGGGAGGCCGAGGCGGGTGGATCCCGAGGTCAAGAGATCGAGACCATCCTGGTCAACATGGTGAAACCCCGTCTCTACTAAAGATACAAAAAATTAGCTGGGCATGGTGGCGTGTGCCTGTAATCCCAGCTACTCAGGAGGCTGAGGCAGGAGAATTGCCTGAACCCAGGAGGCGGAGGTTGCGGTGAGCCGAGATCGCGCCATTGCACTCCAGCCTGGGTAACAAGAGCGAAACTCCGTCTCAAAAAAAAAAAACAGAAAGGAACAGGCCGTCACTTCGCAGAGCATGTTTAACCGAAAGTAAAACGGAAGCTGTCGTGTCCACTTGGTCGTCTGCCTTCTTGGTGACTGGCCCGTCCCGGAAACCCCACCTGGGCCACAGGCCCGCCGCGCTGAGGGAAGGGGACTTGCCGGGCTCTGAAGGCGGAGCCCAGAGCTCTCTGCTTCGGGCTTAGAGGCTGAGTGGGAGGACACGCCTGGCGGGCGTGGGGCGGGGCTCCTCCGGTAACGGTTAACGGTTGCCGGTCGCCGCCGCTGCCGCGCTCCTCCCCTGGCTGCGGCGGACGCGCGCGCCTGCGCAGTGAGGATCCCGCCCTTGAACCGCCTGGAGCCTCCCAGAGGGACTGGGCGGCCCTGACGAGGGGCGGGCGTTTGCGGTGCCTGCGAGCCTCACGACGCCCGCGACTGGGGACGGGGAATCTGGGCCGGGCTGGGACCAGCCCCGCCCGGGAGGGCGTCCTGGACGGACGCTGGTGTCGCAGGGACCACCCGCCCTCGTCCCGGAGGCCCCTTCGCGTTCCACACAGGCGAGTGCGCGCTCCTGAGGGGAGCTGAGGCGGGGCGCTGAGGCGGGGCGCCGGCCCCCACGGTGATTTTCCGTGACTCCCCTCAGCCCCCACTTTCTGGAATTCCGATGATTTCCACGGCATTCTAGTCAGAGAAGGTCTCCGCGACAGCTGGAAAAGGTGACGTTTTTATATTTATGTGTAACATAGATATTTTTCTATCTGTGTTATACATTTAACTGGAATACTGGTAAATAGCTTTATCTTTTATGTCTTGGAAGTTTTTCCCATTTTTGAATCAGAAATTTAGGATGAAAACTCTGTGGCCGTAATTTAATAAGAACCTGTTACTTTGAGGAGTAAACGTGTATTAACGGCGCTAAATCGCACCTGAACTGGAGAATGGAACATTTCATGTCGTCACATGTACCCTCCAGCACTGGGGAAAGTTCAGCAGCTGGTTACAGCGGGAGTTTAATTGAAGACGTTTAGTGAAAAGTGATTTATTCTTTTTGAAATTTCTCTTCTGATAAACAACTTCCCAGGATAAAGAACATGAGGACGTGAGAGCCAAGCGCGTGCCCACGGAGGGCTTGAGCCACGCGGAATGGTGGTTCCTAGACGCCGACCCTGCTGTCTTCAGCACCGGTGAGTTGGTCCCTCAGTATCACCTGGGCTTCTCTTGGGTAGATCAGTCGTCTGGCCTTTTGTTCTCGTTGACACAAGATTTCTGATTCATCTCTTTTCCTGCTCCTCCAGAGATGGTTCAGGGCTCGCTATGAGCTCCCCAAGGCATTTCCTGACTTTTGGCATTTACGTGCAGAACTTTGGGCTGCGAAGGAGCAGAGTTTGCCATTGTCGTCTAGTTTTCGGTGTCTGCTGCCATGTCTTGATCTTCCTCTGGAGTCTGCTCTTCTGGTTCTTTACCCACCTCTTTGGTTCCTCCTGCGGTTCTTTGTCAACACGTCCCCTATATGTCATACTCAGAGGCTCAGTTGTGGCTGAGTCTTGCATTAGAACTGTTTTGCACGTGTCTCTGCGAAGCACGGATATGCAATGGTGAAAGTGGCAGTGTGCGTAGAGTGTTTGGGATTAGATGGGCAGGTGAAAGGGTGTCTAGGTAGGACCCCTTTGTGCTGGTGTAATGTCATGAGGTTCTAGAATGTGCTGTCAAGGTGAAACTGAAAGGAAAGGTTAGACAGGAGACTTCGTAAAAGACAAAATTATGGTAGTTTGGTACCAAATGGAAGCAGGGGCTGGTGGATGGGCGTAGAAGAAGGCAGAAAATCTTGCCAAGTCTTGAATCAGACTAGGAAAATTAAGGTTCAGTTAACAGAGATAAGTCTAGAGGGGGAGCTAATTTTGGACAAAGTGTGGTGATAAGTTTGCTTTTCTATATGGTTCAGCTGATAGACATTAAGAAGCATTTAGGAAAATACAGGAAATAGAGAGGTGGGTGACTTAAGTCCTACTTCCTATCCTTTCTATGTATATATAACAGAGGCCAAAGGAATTCATGTGTTGGGGCCTGCTTTCCTATTTCTAATACGAATTGCACAAAATGAGTTCTAGCCAATTCTAAAGTCTCTGGTAGATAGTGATATTCAGTAAGCAGCTGCAAATCCAGATCTCTAATTCAAGGGAGAAAGAGGTCAGGTCTGGAGACAGAATTTTCAGAAGTAACTGATGTATAGCACATTTCTGTATTTTGGTAAATGTGTTGAAAAGATGATTACAGTTGATCAGCTAACTGTTCCAGATACTATTCTAGGCATGAAGGGTTTGTCCTAGTGTAGGTGTGCTGTGACACTGTAACATACCTATTACAACAGACATAATATGTTTCCATACATTGTCTCATTTAACACGCAGAATAACTTCAGGAGTAGTTATTACTAGTCCATTTTGCAGAACTTTACAGCTAAGATTCAGAGTTGAAGCATCAGGTCTATCTGATTTAAACCCAGGCCTATCTGATTTCAGAGTCTATGAACTTTCATTATTTTATACCATAATCTGTCAGGGTGTGAATCAGGGATAAAAGAAAGTTAAACAAAACTCTTAGAAACAGAGAGGAAGGGCTTGAATCATTAGGATTAACTTCAGACACTTTGGGAGGCCAAGACGGGTGGATCACGAGGTCAAGAGATGGAGACTATCCGGGTCAACAAGGTGAAACACCGTCTCTACTAAAAATACAAAAAAAAAAAAAAAAAAAAAAATTAGCTGGGCATGGTGGTGTGTGCCTGTAGTCCCAGCTACTCCAGAGGCTGAGGCAGGAGAATTGCTTGAACCCAGGAGGCGGAGGTTGCAGTGAGCCGAGATCGCACCATTGCACTCCAGCCTGGGTAACAAGAGCAAAAACTCCGTCTCAAAAAAAAAAAAAAAAAAAAGATTAACTTCAGAGGTCAAGGATGAAGCTTGGGCAGAAAACAAGTAGAGGGCAGGGTTTTGTCCTGATTTACAGAGGATGGGTTTGTAACCTTTCTGATGCATTAACTTAGTAATGCTAAAGTGTGCCATCCAAAATGGTCACCTGTATATAAGCTACTCTTTCACAGAAGTGGGATTTTCTTTTCTTTTTTAATGCCATGCTGCTGGGAACCATTTAGATTTGAATGATTGGGAAGAGTATCCCAGGGTAGGCAGGAAACCAAAGCTGTCAACAACTGCTTGTCACTTGCTGGTTTTGCTTCGTATGAACTTGGTCAACAGTAGGGACTTACTTAGTCCTCAGCCTTTCTAGGTTACCTACCACCCTCTTGATCTTTGTTTCCATTTTGCTTTTCCTGGCCTAGAAGTTGAATTTATAAGTGCCACACATTACCTTCCATCCCATGATCATACTGAAGGTATAAATTATAGCTTTGCTCCTTCCCAATCCTTTTCCTTCAACACCAAATGTGTTTGAGCCTCAAACAAGGAAGTTGGAAATATTTGACTTTTTCTGCATTTTAATTGGTCACAAATCTCTCCCCTTACACACACGCCCCCAACTTGAGGAGTCTTGAACATTTCCTTAATGTTCTTGACAGCTGATCAAAGGAAGACATGTTGGGAGATCTAGACTGCAATTAATATTTTGTTGTTTGCTTAAGAATTTGGAGAGAGTTATTGCTCCTTAGTAAGTGAAGATAAGCATCTTGAGGTTTATAAGGGAGGTTGAGGCTGACTTGGCCAGAGATCCAGATGTTCACATTATTTTATAATCATCCTTTCAAAAAAACAAAATAGATTGACATGGGCAACTTTCGAGATTTCATGTGGCACATTGCATATAGGCATGAACAGTACCAACATTACTTTGCTTGGAGTGCTTTAGGATGCAGAAATAGGGAAGCCTAAGTAAACCCTCAAATCTTGTCAAGCTCAGGAGGAGGGAGCAGATAGCACTGCTGGGGTGGTCTGTACTGCTTGAATGCTGCTGTGGAGAATCACTTTCCTGTAGATAGGCCACAGATTACAGTCTACCAAAAGCATTGACTGTCAACCCACATAGCTGGTTTCCACTAACATGGTTTTGCTCTGTCTTCTTCCTTTTCAAGTCCTCTTTTAAACGTGGAAACTTATTGCTGCATTATACAGTTCTTTTCTCTGTCTCTTCCTGCCTCCCTTTCACTATAGGTTAGCTATACTGAATTGGGCATATAATCCTTAGCTCAAGCATAGCTTTCTTTTAATAATTAAATAGCTAAACGATAGGATGATCATCTATGATGGTATCATCCAACTAGAGAACAACATTGTCCATATTTACCTCTGTGCATTTTCTCTGCAGTCTGTATGCCTGTCTCTCTTACCTCTTTGTGCTGATTGTTCTATTGCCTTTTTTATAGTTTTCATAGTTTTATTAGTGTGCTTGTATTTATATGTCTATATATGTATATATGTTGTTTGTGTATATGTGTACATGTATGTGTAGCCTAAATATAGCACCTAAACAATATTCTATTTACTTTTAGTTATTTATGAACTTAATAAGGAGCAGCCCGGTGACAGAGCAAGACTCCGTCTCAAAAATAAAGAAGCTTATTCTGTATGTAGCAACATGGAGGTAGTTTATTTCACTCAGTAGTATATTATTAATATCAAACTGAGTGTTCAGTTTGTTTTTCCTTGCTGCCTCTTATTATTCTACTTTATTATGTCACATAATTTGGGTTGTTTCTAAATTTTTGTTGTGAGCAACAGTCCTCATATGAATCTTTTTATCTATGTTTGCTGAAGCACCTGTGCAAGGCATCAACTAGTTTCTTTTCTTTTTTTTTTATTGCATTTTAGGTTTTGGGTACATGTGCAGAACATGCAAGATAGTTGCATAGGTACACACGTGGCAGTGTGATTTGCTGTCTTCCTCCCCTTCACCCACATCTGGCATTTCTCCCCATGCTATCCCTCCCCAGCTCCCCCCACACCGCTGTCCCTCCCCTATTTCCCCCAATAGACCCCAGTGTGTAGTGCTCCCCTCCCTATGTCCATGTGTTCTCATTGTTCATCACCCACCTATGAGTGAGAATATGCAGTATTTCATTTTCTGTTCTTGTGTCAGTTTGCTGAGAATGATGTTCTCCAGATTCATCCATGTCCCTACAAAGTACACAAACTCATCGTTTTTGATGGCTGCATAATATTCCATGGTGTGTAAGTGCCATATTTTTCCAGTCCAGTCTGTCATCGATGGGCATTTGGGTTGGTTCCAGGTCTTTGCTATTGTAAACAGTGTTGCAATGAACATTTGTGTGCATGTGTCCTTATAGTAGACTGATTTGTAGTCCTTTGGATATATACCCAGTAATAGGATTGCTGGGTCAAATGGAATTTCTATTTCTAGGTCCTTAAGGAATCGCCACACTGTCTTCCACGATGGTTGACCTAATTTACACTCCCACCAGCAGTGTAAAAGTGTTCCTATTTCTCCGCATCCTCTCCAGCATCTGTTGTCTCCAGATTTTTTAATGATCGCCATTCTAACTGGTGTGAGATGGTATCTCAATGTGGTTTTGATTTGCATCTCTCTGATGACCAGTGATGATGAACATTTTTTCATGTTTGTTGGCCTCATGTATTTCTTCTTTTGTAAAGTGTCTGTTCATATCCTTTGCCCATTTTTGAATGGGCTTGTTTGTTTTTTTCTTGTAAATCTGTTTGAGTTATTTGTAAATTCTGGATATCAGCCCTTTGTCAGATGGGTAAACTGCAAAAATTTTTTCTCATTCTGTTGGTTGTCAATTCACTCTAGTGACTGGTTCTTTTGCTGTGCAGAAGCTGTGGAGTTTGATTAGGTCCCATTTGTCTATTTTGGCTTTTCCTGCCAATGCTTTTGGTGTTTTGGTCATGAAGTCCTTGTCTACTCCTATAGGGTTTTTATGGTGCCAGGTGTTATGTTTAAGTCTTTAATCCATCTGGAGTTAATTTTAGTGTAAGGTGTCAGGAAGGGGTCCAGTTTCTGCTTTCTGCACATGGCTAACCAGTTTTCCCAACACCATTTATTAAACAGGGAATCCTTTCCCCATTGCTTGTCTTTGTCAGGTTATCCAAGATTGCATGGTTGTAGATATGTTGTGTTGCCTCCGATGCCTCTGTTCTGTTCCATTGGTCTATATCTCTGTTTTGGTACCAGTACCATGCTGTTTTGATTACTGTAGCCTTATAGTATAGTTTGAAGTCCGGTAGTGTGATGCGTCCCGCTGTGTTCTTTTTGCTTAGAATTGACTTGGTTATGCGGGCTCTCTTTTGGTTCCATATGAAGTTCAAGGTGTTTTTTTCCAGTTCTGTGAAGAAATTCAATGGTAGCTTGATGGGGATAGCGTTGATTCTGTAAATTACTTTGGGCACTATAGCCATTTTTACAATATTGATTCTTCCTAACCATGAACATGGAATGTTTCTCCATCTGTTTGTGTCCTCTCTTATTTCATTGAGCAGTGGTTTGTAGTTTTTCTTGAAGAGGTCCCTTATGTTCCTTGTAAGTTGTATTTCTAGGTATTTTATTCTCTTTGTAGCAATTGTGAATGGCAGTTCGTTCTTGATTTGGTTCTCTCTAAGTCTGTTATTGGTGTATAGGAATGCTTGTGATTTTTGCACATTGATTTTATATCCTGAGACTTTGCTGAAGTTGCTTATCAGTTTCAGGAGTTTTTGGGCTGAGGTGATGGGGTCTTCTAGGTATACTATCATGTCATCTGCAAATAGAGACAATTTGGCTTTCACCTTTCCTATTTGAATACCCTTTATTTCTTTTTCTTGCCTGATTGCTCTGGCTAGAACTTCCAGTACTATGTTGAATAGGAGTGGTGAGAAAGGGCATCCTTGTCTAGTGCCAGATTTCAAAGGGAATGCTTCCAGTTTTTGCCCATTAAGTATGATATTGGCTGTTGGTTTGTCATAAATAGCTTTTATTACTTTGAGATATGTTCCATCAATACCAAGTTTATTGAGGGTTTTTAGCATAAAGGGCTGTTGAATTTTGTCAAATGCCTTCTCTGCGTCAATTGAGATAATCATGTGGTTTTTGTTTTTGGTTCTGTTTATGTGGTGAATTACGTTTATAGACTTGCGTATGTTGAACCAGCATCCCCAGGATGAATTCTACCTGATCACGATGGATAAGTTTTTTAATGTACTGTTGCAATCGGTTTGCCAGTATTTTATTGAAGATTTTTGTATCTATGTTCATCATGGATATTGGCCTGAAGTTTTCTTTTCTTGCTGAATCTCTGCCGGGTTTTGGTATCAGGATGATGTTGGTCTCATAAAATGATTTGGGAAGGGTTCCCTCTTTTTGAATTATTTGGAATAGTTTCAGAAGGAATGGTACCAGCTCCTCTTTGTGTGTCTGGTAGAATTCGGCTGTGAACCCATCTGGACCTGGGCTTTTTTTTGTGTGGTAGGCTGTTAATTGCTGCCTCAACTTCAGACCTTGTTATTGGTCTATTCATAGTTTTGGCTTCCTCCTGGTTTAGGCTTGGGAGGACACAGGTGTCCAGGAATTTATCCATTTCTTCCTGGTTTACTAGTTTATGTGCATAGAGTTGTTTGTAGTATTCTCTGATGATGGTTTGAATTTCTGTGGAATCTGTTGTGATTTCCCCTTTATCGTTTTTTATTGCATCTATTTGGTTGTTCTCTCTTTTCTTTTTTATCAGTCTGGCTAGTGGTCTATTTTGTTGATCTTTTCGAAAAACCAGCTCTTAGATTTATTGATTTTTTGAAGGGTTTTTCGTGTCTCTATCTCCTTCATTTCTGCTCTGATCTTAGTTATTTCTTGTCTTTTGCTAGGTTTTGAGTTTTTTTGATCTTGCTCCTCTAGCTCTTTCAATTTTGACAATAGGGTGTCAATTTTGGATCTCTCCACTCTTCTCATGTGGGCACTTATTGCTATATATTTTCCTCTACAGACTGCTTTAAATGTGTCCCAGAGATTCTGGTATGTTGTGTCTTCGTTCTCGTTGATTTCGAAGAACTTCTTTATTTCTGCCTTCATTTCATTGTTTATCCAGTCAACATTCAAGAGCCAGTTGTTCAATTTCCATGAAGCTGTGCGGTTCTGAGTTAGTTTCTGAATTCTGAGTTCTAACTTGATTGCACTATGGTCTGAGAGACTGTTTGTTATGATTTCAGTTGTTTTGCATTTGCTGAGGAGTGCTTTACTTCCAATTATGTGGTCAATTTTGGAGTAGGTGTGATGTGGTGCTGAGAAGAATGTATATTCTGTGGATTTGGGGTGGAGAGTTCTGTAAATGTCTATCAGGTTTGCTTGTTCCAGGTCTGAGTTCAAGCCCTGGATATCCTTGTTAATTTTCTGTTTGGTTGATCTGTCTAATATTGACAGTGGAGTGTTAAAGTCTCCCACTATTATTGTGTGGGAGTCTAAGTCTCTTTGTAAGTCATTAAGAACTTGCCTTATATATCTGGGCGCTCCTGTATTGGGTCCATATATATTTAGGATCATTAGCTCTTCTTGTTGTATCGATCCTTTTACCATTATGTAATGTCCTTCTTTGTCTCTTTTGATCTTTGTTCCTGTAAAGTCTATTTTGTCAGAGACGAGAATTGCAACTCCTGCTTTTTTTTGCTCTCCATTTGCTTGGTAAGTCTTCCTTCATCCCTATATTTTGAGCCTTTGTGTATCCTTGCATGTGAGATGGGTTTCCTGGATACGGCACACTGACGGGTTTTGGCTTTTTATCCAATTTGCCAGTCTGTGTCTTTTGATTGGTGCATTTAGCCCATTTACATTTAGGGTTAATATTGTTATGTGTGAATTTGATACTGCCATTTTGATGCTAGCTGGCTGTTTTGCCCATTGGTTGATGCAGATTCTTCATTTTGTTGATGCTCTTTAGCATTTGGTATATTTTTAGAATGGCTGGTACTGGTTGTTCCTTTCTATGTGTAGTGCCTCTTTCAGAAGCTCTTGTAAAGCAGGCCTGGTGGTGACAAAATCTCTGAGTACTTGCTTGTTGGCAAAAGATTTTATTTTTCCTTCACTTACGAAGCTCAGTTTTGCTGGATGTGAAATTCTGGGTTGAAAGTTCTTTTCTTTAAGGATGTTGAATATTGGCCCCCACTCTCTTCTGGCTTGTAGAGTTTCTGCCGAGAGATCTGCTGTGAGTCTGATGGGCTTCCCTTTGTGGGTGACCCGACCCGTCTCTCTGGCTGCCCTTAGTATTTTCTCCTTCATTTCAACCCTGGCAAATCTGACGATTATGTGCCTTGGGGTTGCTCTTCTTGTGGAATATCTTTGTGGTGTTCTCTGTATTTCTTGGAGTTGAGTATTGGCCTGCCTTGCTTGGTTGGGGAAATTTTCCTGGATAATATCCTGAAGAGTGTTTTCCAGTTGGGATTTATTCTCTTCGTCACATTCTGGTACACCTATTAAACATAGGTTAGGTCTCTTCACATAGTCCCACATTCCTTGGAGATTTTGTTCATTCCTTTTTACGCTTTTTTCTCTAATCTTGGTTCCTTGTTTTATTTCATTGAGTTGATCTTCGACTTCTGATATTCTTTCTTCTGCTTGGTCAATTCGGCTATTGAAACTTGTGCATGCTTCATGAAGTTCTCGTGTTGTGTTTTTCAGCTCCTCTAATTCATTCATATTCCTCTCTAAGTTGTCCATTCTTGTTATCATTTCCTTGAATCATTTTTCAAATCTCTTTTCAAGGTTCTTAGTTTCTTTGCATTGATTTAGAACATGTTCTTTTAGCTCACTGAAGTTTCTCATTATCCACCTTCTGAAGTCTGATTCCGTCATTTTGTCACACTCATTCTCCATCCAGCTTTGTTCCCTTGCTGGTGAGGAGTTTTGGTCCTTTGTAGGAGGTGAGGTGTTTTGGTTTCGGGTGTTTTCCTCCTTTTTGCGCCAGTTTCTTCCCATCTTTTTGGATTTATCCACCTGTCATCTTAGTAGTTGCTGACTTTTCGATTGGGTCTCTGAGTGGATGCCCAGATTGTTGATGATGAAGTATTTCTGTTACTTAGTTTTCCTTCTAACAGTCTAGCCCCTCTGCTGTACGAGTGCTGAGGTCCACTCCAGGCCCTGCTTGTCTGGGGTACACCTGTAGCAGCTGCGGAATAGTGAGGGATGCTGCAAGTTTCTTCTTCTGCTATCTTTGTCCCAGAATGATGCCCGCCAAATGTCAGTCTGATTAGTCCTTTTTTGAGGTGACTCTTTGGATATACAGGGGTCAGGGAGCTGCTTGAGGAGACGGTCTGTACTTTATAGGAGCTCCAGTGCTGAGCTGTGAGCTCCGTTGTTCCTTCAGGGTTGTTGGGCAGGTGTGTTTAGGTGTGCTGCAGCAGAACTTATAAAACCCCCCTTTTTTTTCCCTCAGATGCTCTGTCTCAGGGAGTTGGGGCTTTCTTTATGAGTATCCGTTGTACTGTCCTGCCCAGCTAGGAGGCAGTCTAGTCACTATTTGCCTGCCGAGGCTTTGCTCTGCTACCGCGGGGTCCGCCCTGCTGCCGCGGTGCTCCGCCGTACTGTGGTGGGCTCCGCCCTGTTGGTGGAGTCTCTCTGCTATGGCGGGTTGCCTTGGCAATGGCTGGCTGCTTCCGCAATGGGCATGTACCTCAGTAGGGGTAGATTGCATCCATAGTGGTGGATGCTCCTCCCCCACCGAGCTGCACCGTCCTGGGTTCAGCTGAGCCCACAGTAAAACTCTCAACCCCGAGCGTTTTGAATCGCCGTTTTGTTTGTCCCTGTGTGGGTGGGACCCGCCGAGCCTGATCACCTGGCTTCCTGCCTCAGAGTCCTTTCTCTCTCTCTTTCTCTCTCTCTTTTTTTTAAGTTGAACAGTTGACTCTCTCACAGGTGTTTCAGTTGCCGGCTGATAGGGCACCGGGATTTGTGTGATTTCCCGTGCTGCGGCCCACTGTACTGGCTCAAATCACGCTTCCCAGGAATCTCCTGGTCTGGCTCACTGTCCAAGTCCCGTTTAATCGGATGGATATGTTAATCTGCCCTCCCAAATCTCAGACTGCCGGTTTAACAGGGCACCCAGACCAATGAGTTTTGTGCGGGCTGCCGCTGCGCCGCAGCACCAGCTGAAATGGCTGCGCAAGCCAAAAGGGCTGCGCTGGTGTCCTGTTTCTCTCCTACACCTGGGAATTTCCCCATTCTGTGGGCAACAAAGATCCATCTGAAAATGTGGCTAGGACTCACTCTCTGCGCCTTTGCTGAGAGCTGCAATCCTGAGTTGTTCCTACCACACCATGTTGGGTGAAGAGCCACTTATAAATCTTTCTTTGGCAGGATATGAAATTCTGGGTTAGACCAAATTCTAACATGAGACCTATATGTAAGTGAGGAGTTTGCCTTTATTTGCTGATGCAATTTCTTGACTGATTCAGCTTGTTTTCTTCTTAAACTTAAATTTTGTATTGATGATATAACCTCTTATTTTTTAAAGATAATTAAATGACATAATATTGATATACTAAAGAAATCTTAAGATCTAAAATATACCTGAGATATTTTTACTTGATCAGCTAATTTTATTTTTCTCTATGTAGTGAAAGCTTGAAATAACTATTTCCTAAAGAGAAAAACTTTATATATGGTATATTTAGATTTGATCATATGCAAACATGGGAAATAATAAGTACAGAAATAATAAGATAGTTTAATTTCTGGGAAATTATCAGTAGAATGCTAATTATAGGCACACATCCCTTGAGCTGATTCTCATTATGTTTATCTGCTTGTAATATCATCACATCTAACTTCAATGTGTATTCTTTATGTATGTGTAGCCTGACAATTTACACCATGTAACTGCACAGAACAAGTAGAGAGATTGCACTAAACAAGAACTTCTCTGATTCTCTAATATATGAGCAGTCAATCCATACGGTTAATAAGGAAGATTATAGAACTTCTTCCTCAGGAGTATGTTATTGACATGATCATTCTTATTTCTCTAATTTGATGGCCAACACATAGGATTTAGTTATGTTTGTTTTAAAAAAAGATTAAATACAAGTTATGTTCCCACATGAACAAGTTCCGCATTCTGTAGATCACGACCAAAAGTTTGATAATTTGATTTAACAAATTTAAACAGTCAAGTGCAAGATTTAGGGAAAATTTATTTTTGTTTTTTGAAAGATACATATTGAATATGTAACTTTGTGAAGAACCAGGTTATGTGTTTAAATCAGGATGTTATTAACTTATTTTTTTATAATCCTTTCTTAATTTTACTTTATTGAGACAGAGTCTCACTCCATCCCTGGGCTGCAGTGCAGGTGCTGCAATCTTGGCTTACTACAACCTCCATCTCCCAGGTTTAAGCGATTCTTGTGCCTCAGCCTCCTGAGTAGCTGGGACTATAGGCACACACCACCAAGCCCAGCTAACTTTTGTGTTTTTAGTAGTGACTGGGTTGTTGGCCATGCTGGTCTCAAACTCCTAATCTCAAGTGATCCACTTGCCTTGGCCTCCTCCCAAGGTGCTGGGATTATAGGCATGAGTCACCACACCTGGTAGCTTTTTTTTTTTAAGAGTCAAATTAGTAAGTATGAGTAAAAAGGAAAATGAGTATTTGATATGGAAATCAATATCTACTGTCTCAAGATATTACTCCTCTTGTAATTAAAAGCTGCTTTATTTAATTTCTTAAATTTGCTATTATACTTTCAAAATATTAAAATATAAAGATTTGGTTAGGCAGTTTGCATAGCTCTATAGAACTGTAAACATTTGAGAACCTGAAAATTGACATGGCAGTTGTTTTATGTTTCATTCACTTTAATTGATTTGTTAAACATCCTTCATTGACTGAATGATGTCCAAGCACTTTGTGATTATTATAGTAATCTTCTTTCCTAAATTTCATGATTTGAAGAGATAGCCAATCAAAGTTTATTTTCTCTGAAGTGTGGTACAGACCCAGTGTTTTTTGGGAAAAAAAAAATAACATCTCTCAATTATGCAGCGTTTTTATTAAAATCTTACAGGAAAAAAATGGGGACAAGATAATTTACTCCTATTTGTGTAAACAAATTATTATGTATCATTTTTCTACCTATTTTATCTGAGAAAGAAAAGCATTAATAGTTTCTACCAGGCAAAATAAATGGGTAGAGGAGGAGCATAGAAAGTAACTTTTGCATTTTATTTTTTAACTATCTTCTCTCTCTGACTTTTCTTTCATGTACATGTAATGTAAAAGAAAATAAATTAGTTTTCAAAGTGATGGAAACATGTCACAAGTATTGGAGACTTTTAATTGAAGTGTTTTTTCAACATTCTTAAACATTGTGTTATGTGGGCTATTAAGGTATACACAAATACAATTTAAAAATTAAATGAGTAGATAACGTCACTCTGTCTAGCATGTGTGATTTTTGATAACCTATATTTCATCAAACATTCTCAGACGTGGTCAAATCCACACATTTTAAGAGGAAAGGAGTTGAATATATGTGTGAATATATTTGTTTCTTGTTTGGGTGACATTGACACTATCAGGTATATTGTATTTACATTTTACAGGCTAAATTTATTTTATTAAGGAATATTTTCCAGAAATGACCTGTTCATGTTTATATCTTAATGATTATGATATTAAACTTATAGAAGCATATTTATTTCTTCTCACTAGAGGTACTTTGTCATAGCAGAGAAGCATTTACTCATTCATTCATTCCATTTTTTATCTACATTTTCTAAATATCTGCTAATTGCCAAAATTTTTATGACAATTTATATGGTAAGGAATAATACACAGCTTCTCCATGATATTTAGTTTTGGGATAGTGTATAATATTATACCCACTGACACAATTCAAGGGAGAATAAAGCAAGTGCTTAAGCAGGTGTGAAAAATGCACCATCAGCTGTCACTGAGGTTAAAATCTCAAGCAATACTGAAAGGTCAACAACCATTTTTACTAAGGGGGTACATTTTTTTTTTCAACAAGGAAATGTGCTTATTTTTTCTTTAAAATTTGGCTCAGAACAGTAACATAAAAATATTTACATTAAAATAAATTAACATGCAATTATTTAACCATATGTAATAATTTATGTTGGAATATATTAGCCTTTCCATGAATTTAATGAAAACTAAGATTTGGTTTTAGTTTTAATATCATCCTTTCAAATATTTGGTGTGAAAGTTGGTAGCAATGCAATTGTCTGGTGTACAGAGATTTCACCAAAAGATATTACACCAAAGAATAACAGATTCCCCTTCACAGAACATCATCTCACCCCAGACTCAGAAACTGAGCAGTCAAGCTTCCTTCCCAGTAATCACCATGGAATGTCTGAACAATAACAGGCCCTGGAAATTATTTAAGGGCTGGTAGAGTACTAGGAATCAGCCAAACTCTTTCACACTAACCCACTAGGAACGATAGAGCTCAAATGCGATGTTGATTCCTTCAATTTATTTTAACAGTGAAACATTATGTTGTAGAAACCTTCTTTTTCCCTAAGTAAAACACAACCTGAAAAATATATGCATATGCTTTTTAGACCATCTAAAAGTACCCGTAAAAACCTGTCACTAGGGTCAGGTGTGGCCGCTCATACCTGTAATTCCAGCAGTTTGGGAGGCCCAGGTCTTTCTCTTGAGAAGGAACTGAGGAAGAACAGTTTTAAAAATGGGAGTGCAGGAGACGTTTTATACATTAATATAAAACAGTTATATAATTGAAACCTCTAATTAAAGTAGGGCCATCACAATTCATTGTCAGCCATACATAAACTACTTTCCAAGAATTTCTCGTTCCTAAGCTCCCTGGTTTGTTACCCTAATCTGTGTTTCCTGGTTTTATTCCTTCCAGAAATGCCCTGTGGAGAGAGGAGACAATTTTGCTGCAGTGACTCAGTTTATCCACATGAGGCTCTCGGATATCCCCGAGGTGCACTGTCCTCTTTTTGTGGTCTTTGCCATTATCACATCCCTTTGGTGGGAAATGGAGTCATTCTCTTAGCCATTGGGACTGAGGTTAATTTGTGAACTTCTATGTTATCACCTTTTGGTAAATGTGTCCCTTTTAGACATATTCTACCCATCAGCTGCTGTTCCCAAGATGCCAGGGAATCTCTTGACTGAGAAACAGCATTTATTTTGTTGGGTGTGCTTTGCAGTTGTATTTCCTGTGGCCCTGGAATCTGAAGTCTTTATTTTTGCCACCATGGCTTACAACCTGTATGTGGCCACCTACCCTCCCACTTCATTACACCCTGATTATGACCAAGCTTTGTTGTTTCCAGCTGGTGTCTGGGAGGGTCCCTGGCAAATAGCCGATTTCTCAATTCCCTGCACACAGTAGTCACTCCCACCTGTCTTTCTGCAAACCAGATGGAGTTACCCACTACTCTTGTAATGTCTTAGCAGTGGTGATTCTGTCCTGCACATCAACGTACATGGGAAAAACGCTTGTTTTAGTGGGATCAGGTATCTTGGGGATCAGTACTTCCATGATCACCTTTATCTCTTAAGATACTCTTTTTGTGGTCTTTGCCATTATCACATCCCTTTGGTGGGAAATGGAGTCATTCTCTTAGCCATTGGGATTGAGGTTAATTTGTGAACTTCTATGTTATCACCTTTTGGTAAATGTGTCCCTTTTAGACATATTCTACCCATCAGACATAATCTACCATCTTCATTTCTACCCTCCTGAAGATCCAGTCTGTGGAAGACAAGAGAGCAAAGCCCTTTTCCATGAGCTCTTTCCATCTGCTTATAGTCTCTCTGTTTTATGGCACAGCAATATTTACCTGCATGTGCACCTCCTCCAGTCAGCAGTTCTCTGCCAGAGATAGATTCATCTCTATGAAATATGGAATTATTACTCTGATATTAAACCCTGTCACTTATGCTCCACGAATCACAGAAGTGAGAGGAGTGCTTAGAAAAGTTTCCTGTTATAGAACACGTTCACAGCAAGCATATTAAAACAGAATGACTCAGCACTACACTTAGAATCAATTCATAAGAATTCACAAAAAGAATAGTTTTCCAAAGATAGAGTAACTATCTATATATAAATTTATCTGTACTCAAAAATAGATATAACGTAATCATACATATACATATATATTTTTTCTACTTACTGGGAACTTAAAATTTATCATCCAAAAATAGATAACATTGATGATCAGTGAAGACCTGTTGATAATAACACCACTGTGAGACGTACAAACTGAGCCTGTCTTAAGTAAACTTGGATCTGTGGCCACCTTCCCTATATCCATGGTCATATTCATAACTGTGCCTCTACTCACCTGTATCTATATCATCTCTAAGTATTTGTATCAGTTTCTAAATCTATGTTCAGCCATCTATGCATAGTCTTTTTCTATTAAGTCATAACAGTAAATATGATTGTTAGATCCCAATCTTATTCAGGCTATGACCAGTGATCAGTTACTCAAGTAGATTAGTTTGTGTCTAGTAACCAATCTTTGTTTGAGGGCATGGGGAGGAAGGTGATGAAAGGCAGGATGAGTATGCAAATTAGTTTGTAAAATCAACATTGATTTTCTAGCTGGGGTGGGTTTGATAAATGTATCTTTTTTCCCTGAAGTTTGTCCATTAATAGAGGACTTTGTGTTCTATTCAGTTTTGCTTCATAAAGGCGAGTTAAGATGTATATGAAAAACAGCAATAACAAAACAACTTTTTGGTGGGAGAACAAAGAAAAAGCATGAGTTATTACCCAGCAATTTTAACTAAAAATGTGGTTGCTTTATTCTGATAGATACAGTTCCCAGAGATATTCTCTTGAGGTAGTCTAGTTTCTCTAATTGGACAGTCACTTGTCCTCCCAATGAGAGTTTTTAGAAATTAAAATGGGGGTATGCGAAAGGCACAGGGACTGAGTAATAGTTTAAATAGTCTCTCACAGAATACAAGAGAAAGGGGAAGGGAATTTGAAAGCAGCTTTGTTTCCTTTACTTGGCAACTTCCTGGAGCTTGGATCCCTGCCAGTTAAACCTCTGCTCTGGGTGTGCCAGGGGACTTGTTAGAGTGCTATAGTATACCAGCTAAAAAGTTTTAATTAAATAGAGGAAATGACAAGCACTTGCACCTGAAGTTGGGATCCCAGGACGAGGAGAACTTGTTATAATATCCTCTGGGTTTCTAATGTAGCTCTCCCTGGCATTCTGGACAGTAATGAATCCCCAGGTTCATTTAAAGGCATCTTGGCCACAGTGAAATCAAAGAAACTTTAACAAAAAGCTCTAGGTTTCACCTGGGACCAGATGCAATTCTCATACACAGTGCTGGACTATTTGCTTATTACTAAATACATTGTATCTGTATTTATAAGTAGGAAGACAATAGTATGTTTCATTAATTTGAGGTAGAACAGGAAGATGAACCCCCCTTGATAGCTTTGGGCTCATTTAACAACTATGCTTATGTCCATGAGGTTTATCTGTATATGATTATTATTCACTGGAATAAATTTATCATTCCAGGGGTAATCCTATTTCCCTCACGTGACTACCAATTTCAGTATTTGGAAAACAATCCAAATTCATAACTAGAATCTTTCTTTTAGTATTGTAGCTGTATCACAGCATTTGTAATAAAATTGTCACTGCCTAAAAATACCATTATTTTATTAAGTGTGGGAAGACATGATATTCAGCTCTCTTCAAAAGAAGCTACGTGGTTATTTAAAGTTAGCTCATAAGTTTTATGTATTCATAAAGCTCAAGAGCTAGGGTCAGATTCTTAACAAAATGTTTTTAATTTGGCAAAACATTCAGTCGAGTCAGTGAAAAATATAAAAATCCTAGGATAAATTGACTTCATTTCAGTTATTTTAATCTATCAAATTCTTTTTATCAGTTAAGGTGTTTTAATTTCAGCCCTCATGTAGAGAAAAGTATTGATTAAAACAAGAAAGCTTCTTGAGTAACACAAACTCTGTTAGTTTTGTTGATGCAGAAAGTTAAACTCTAAAATATTTGAAGAGGTTTATTCTGAGTCAAATATGAATGACCATGGTCCATGACACAGCCTCAGAGGTCCTGAGAACATGTTCCCTAAGGTAGTTGAGTTATAGCTTACTTTTATACATTTTAGAGAGACAGAAGTTACAGGCAGACATAAATCAATACATGTGAAGTATACATTGGTTTGGCCCTGAAAGATAAGACATCTAGAAGGTTGGGTGTGGGAGAGGGCTTTTTAGGTCCTAGGTGAATTCAAAGATTTCCTGATTGGCAGTGGGTTGAAAAAGTTAAATTTTGCCTGGGAAGAGTTTAAGTCAGCATAAAGAAATGCTTGAGTTAAGATAACGGGGGTTGTGGAAGCCAAGGTTCTTGTTATGTCTCTGAAGCCTCTAAGTAACAGGCTTTAGAGAGGATGGATGGTAAATATATCTTATCTGATCTTAAAAGGTCTGGAAAAGAACTGGTAAGGGAAGGGAATTCTCTACAGAATATAAATTCCTCTTACAAGAGAGGGGCTTTGCAGGGACATTTCAAAATATGTCAAAGAGAGTATATTTTGG